>CVRE01174774.1:0-17788 GCA_001179765.1 Crepidotus sp. BD-2015
CAGCCTCCTGAAGCAACGCCTGCTATAATCTACCGAATGTTCGGAATTCCATCTTTCGCCGCTAGCGAACGTCCTATCGTCCGCGGCTTTGTATGGCGCTACTGTGTGCCCAGATAAAACGGTCACCAATCCGACAGTATGGACAAGCGGAGTAATGACCGGTTATCTGAGCCTCGTAGCATCATGGCACCTCCAAGCGGCAGAGAGGGAGTGATGTACGCGAATGTCGCGTTGCCGTTGGCGGTGATTGCGGGTGGGTAATCGACGGCATCATACTGGATGTCGGGCTTACCTCCGTTTCATAGGTCCAACCGAGGCTGTCCTGGCGTATTTGGACACAGATGGGTAGGAAGAGCGCCGCCGGTCTCAACTGGGAGGAAAGTAACTACTACGTTCTGTACTGGACAGCCAAACGTCCCTGTGCTGGTTGGCGGGCGGGTTCCAGCCCCCGACGCGGGCTCGGATAAGGATTCCGTAGAAGGCCGGCTGACGCACGGAACCGACCTGGACAGTTCCGGCTCCAGCTTCATCTGGTTCGGGGTGGAACACGAACGTGCCAGTGTGTATTTTCTATAACTTCACTAGGCGGTAACTAAATGTTCCTATTAGAAACACTCGAGCGAGTGAATATTGAGCCCACCGTCCGCTTGTCGACCTACTTCGGCGGACCTTCGGGTCTGGAACTACGACTTCGGCCATGGCCAATTGGACCTACATAGAGGCCGCGGGCAACGTTATCGAGTTCGGCAGTGGCAGTACGCATCCGGCGCGTCCCTTCGAACGGCAATAAGAACGCACCTTTCGTTAAAGACTAGAGTACCAGAGGCCCGGATGGTACTGACTTCCATTGCACGCGACTCAGAATCCTCGGCGCAGCCCGCCTGCCTTTGTCTTGTTGCAGCCTTCGGCCCGTGTCCTTGCCACCAGTGCTTTTCCGCATAGCGAGAGCTTACTGGGGACGGTCGTCCTGCTTCGGTCCCGGCCGACCGTCTGGCTCGACTTGAGAGATGGACACCTCTTGAAGTCATTGAATTCCGCTAAAAGGCCACGTGAAACTGTCTGCGAAGCGAGGACTTGGCGAGGACCGTCAAACCAGATGATATTGCGATCAGCTGACAGCTTTGCTGTCGGTATGTGGGCGCTTGGTTTTTGCATGACGCGCGCGTTGCCGCCGTGGCCGCCGTGCCCATCACCCCAAATGGCATCAATGTTTTTCAAGTCGGCTGCGAATCTGGAGAGATCTGGAGGCGGCCAAGACGAAACCTTTCAGCACCGGATGCATTCGCCCTGTGTCCCTCGATCGCCTTCGACAGACAATCTGCATGGAAATTATAGACGATTGCGAGAGCACCTCCCTGTCCTACTCCTCGCCAACTACCGACAAGGCCAGTCGACGACCAACTCGACCTTGTGCACATCGCCATGGACAGGGCTAAGGAGTAACAGTGGCGGGGGTATGACGCGCTGAAGATCCGTGTTCTTTGCCTCCAGACGGTGCGCGGTTGATCCAGATCCTTATCGCGATATTGGGGACATTGTCAGTCTGGAAAGAAGTTAGACTAAGGCGTACCGCGGAATATATATGAGTTGACTCATTTGTCAGTTGCGCAACGAATGGTGCTTCTGATAGTGCAATGTGGGGTATAGCCGGGTCTACGTATCTGAAATGGGTGCGACATCGCGGCTAGTTTCCCGTCGCTGGTGTTGCCGGACCTTGAGTCGGAGCAGTAGGCTCGCTGCTCCCGACTAGTTCCTGTGACGCATTCTACAAGGCATTGACTGACCGTGTTTCATGGCGCTGGTGCGTTTCTTTCCAAAGCCCTTTGTCGTCGCCTGAACTAGCTACATAGGTGCTTCTGGATCAACCTGCACGTTCCATCGTCTCTGTCGTCGATCTTGATCCAACACGGTTTAGACCTACCGGCTGACTTGCTGGTCTTTTCCTTTCTTTTTTTTTTTTTGCCTTGAACCGCGACCCGCACCACGTCATGTAAGTTGCTTTTAACTTCTCACGACCCTCGAACTAAAAACGAGGCAGGATGATTGCATTTTCTGTGCTTTCCTTGATCACGTCGGATCTCGGAGGTTGCATCGTAAGCCGAATGGGTGACTGTCGGTAAGAATCGGGATACTGCGCCATATGCGTCAATCGTGTGACATCCGAGTCCATTCGGGCCCCTCCAAGAAGGCCCCTCGTGTGGATTTCTCAAGTCGGTGACATACCAATTTGGAAGTAAACTCTGATTAAGCATGTTCCAAGGTTATTGTAGCAATAGGCCACGGCCGCACGATGGTGCTATATGAACGATGTTCAATGGTATTGTCATCGTTGCTCTCTCGTCGATATGCTTACCGTCTACAGTACGATCCAAATTACTTACCCGACACTTGCTGGGTCCGGCCTCTAAGATCTGTTCCTACCACCGTCATTGGCCTGCCAGCCGCCACGCCAGTAAAGGAGCTGGCCACGAGTTATGACCTTCGGGCTCTTCCGGTCACCCCAATTTCCTCGCGTATCTGCCTCAGTCTCTCGTTGAATGTTTCGCTCCCAGCCCTCTTGGTGCCACTAACGGCGTATCCGTTCGCCAGACCATCTGGTCTGGAGTGAGTTGTTGACTAAACGCGCATCGTACAATAATTCAACCACACCCAGGTGCTCGAAACCCAGGTCGTGAAGATTCCAAACCTGCCTCTGGACTTGTCAGGCTCCGCACTGGAGGCTCCTCACTGGCGGACAGTCTCCACCAGATTCAAAATATACAGGTGCCGCTACCTCCCTTGAGTTACAGTCAATATCTCCCTGTCAGAAGCGCTACGGTATCAAGGTATCTACGCTTACACAAGATGCGACTCACCAATATCGATCGTGGGCACGCCGATCCTCTGTGTCTGCTTCGTCGCATGTCCGTCCCACTCCTTTTTCAATCACTCCGTCAAAACAGTTACCTTGGTCTCCTAGCGCTGTTCCTTCAATGTGGTGTAGTGTTGAAGTGAACCTGATGATAAATATTTTTTTTTTCTGCAGGCACTCGGCACTTGTTGTCCCATCCGCCCTGTAGGGGGAACAAGGTTAGTATCTATAGAAAGCGCGAACGAGTCTTTAGTGTGCCGATCCGAGATGGCCCGGTTCGGGGGACCCCCCGAGCGCAGCGAGGGCGGGGAGGGGCATCGATGGTCGGTACTCTTCGCGCACAAACGCGAAACGCGTACTCCTCATTGGACTGTATTTAGCCACTTAGGCTGCACGAGGTCGGTAATTTAGCAGATAATTGTGCCCGCCTGGCTCGCTCATTCTAAGCGTTCGACTCCGTTGCAGTATACCACGCGATCTTCCAAAAGAAAAAAAAAATTGACTCGTAGTGCGCGTCGTGAGCCTCAGGTACATCATATGCTGCAATGTTCTAAGAGTTCTGAACATCAAGAAGGAGCCTGCTTCGGCTGATAACACCCTTCAGACTGAGCGTCCAACCGTAATCTAGCGAACGATCAATGGAACATATCAAGCGAAATAACGGGACTCCGATCTCACCAGCTTCACCCCTTCCTGGTGAACGTGGAAGTTCCTCCGTAAGACACGTGCCTCCGCCGAGGGACCAATGAATGTTCGTACTTTGCGCGCAAACTCTGGACGGCTTGCTGCGGACCCGAAATGGAAGGCCAGGAAAGAACACGTTCAAACATCCGGAGTCGAATGTTGTACGGGCCGTCGACGGGCACTCGAAGTCGCGTCCGCAAGTGTGGGGGCGTGCCAAGTGTACAGTGAAGTCGTATTGTCGAGCTCTGTACTTGGTGATGAAATCCTCTGCGAGAGAGCGATGATACGGGGTAGACAGATCGATCGCAGAACGGTTAGGGAGCGCAGTTCCGGCAATGGCAGTCTTGGGATGGGAAAGCCAGAGGCCATAGGGTGATATCGCGCCGACTGTATGAGAGAACGGAAAGGCGGTGATGGCCTGCATAGCGTTCGGGGAGGCAGTGGCAAAGATGTTGACAGTTCCGAAGCTGCTACTCCAGCTGGTGCAGTGATCGATCTCGTCGAATGCCTCACAGTCGACCGTGTCCTGCACCTGCCCGTGAACCGAGACAAGCTCAAGGAAACGGTTGACCTTCTTGCTCGCGGCGCTCGGCGTATAGAAGTCAATCCCGTCTGGCTTAGCGTGACCAGAGACGAGGTGGGCGATGAACCCTCCCGATATCAAGGTGGCCGTGGCGATCTGCATAAATCTGACGTCCGCGTGGCACAGTCCGTACTGCGAGAATCCCAATGCGACTGCAGCATGGAATGCTTGGCCGCACAAGGCGCGATATCTCTTGGCCGTTCGAGCCAACTGCAGCCTATCGGCGAAAGGCAAGTGGACCAGAATACAAGGAAAGACATCATTGGGTAAGATTCTCATCTGATCGTCCGGTCCTTGCGAGATCCCTGCGTGTGGTCAGGCCGCTCGTCCAGATCAACGCCTCAACCGGAGGACCCACCCGCATCAACATGGACGGAGCGGGGTGTCTGTCTCCGCACGTATCTGGTCACTGCATCGAACTGGGGTCGAGATTGCAGAGCAAGGTCAAACAACGTTGCAGTGTCCAACGATCCAAGGAAGATGTCCACTGAAGATATGCACCGGCTGCGGAGGACGTCTTCGAAGGTGAGTCGATCGAGAGCCGACAGCGGATTGGCGATACAGAAGTCTGGTCCAAGTCCTACTAGTGCCCAGGCATCTTAGCTGGAACGAGCTCAGCCTTGATACAGGAACTTCACTCACTTCCCGATCCTGCCAGTTCGGACTCTTTGATGTGTGCAGGATTCATGCCGGTCGCGCAGAGGTTGAGAGTTGCGGACAGTTGCCGGTCGTCGAGTGGCAAAGAGGCGGACTTGAGCGTCCACACGAACAAAGGACGGATGACCCGCCCCGTAGTAGTGATCTCGGCCGGATTCGTAGTTGTTTCGGTCTCATCCACGCGCCAGTTACGCATTGCTGGTGCATTTTACTAAACTCGAAGTTTGCTCGGTTCTGTACGGCGGCGGTTGGTTCTATTCCACACAGCCTCTTCATCCATCAGTCATGTTGACATTTGCCACGGTTACCTGAACGTAGACATTGAACGCGCTATGAGCGAATAGAGCTGGGAGCGATCAGCCACGTCCACTTGAATCTGAAAACTGGCTGTTCACTTGGTGGGTCTCTGGGCGGCGTCGCGTGGCTGCGCTATCCTTGCTACCACTCGGGCGCAATCCTTTTGCAGCAGGGTCCCGCTGTTCAGGGGAGGTCTATCAAGCCCGGTGAACGGCACAGAAAGATAAACGAGAGACAGACATGCGGACAGTTCGAATAGAACCGCCTCCTCGTACCCTTCGTGGTGACAAGGCGGTTCACGGCTCCGGTATTCAATTTCCTATGGACTCTACGGAGCAAGGCGGCCGTACGCAGTAGGCCAGAGCGCAAAACTGCTCCTACGCCGGGGATGGCGCCACAGGTCGCTCCTCGTCAACCGCGCGTAGTAGGCACGGATCGCGGTGCGCAGTGCGGCCTGTGCGTACAAGGGGCTCCTCCTCGACGTCTTATCGGTCAAGGTGGGTGTAAACGCTAGAGGTGGGCCAGCAGCCAGAGAAGCGGACCGACGGATGGACGGATGGTAGTCCGGGTGGGAGGGGTTTGGTTGGTCTGCGCCAGGAAAGCGATCGTGCGAGGTCACACAAGATGTCCGCTTTGGCATCTGACGGCAAAGGTCCTGGTTGACATTCTCTGGCATTGGAAAGAGGTACGTACGCACCGCTAACCGATCGGGCACAGACCAGCTCGAAGCCGGCATTGAGCAGGCTCGCCGCCGCCTGCGGCGACAGACACGGTTTCTGCAGGTCTCTGCCAGTGTAAGTGGACATACAATGTCCTAGGGTTCAATACTGGCCCACCTCTCGTTCTTCTAGTCTTGTTATCCATTGCTCCTTGGTTAGCTGGTCCAACGTTTCAAGACGTCGAAACTCTGTTCTGAAATCCTCTCCCAGTCGGACATTAATCTTAGGGCTCTCAAAGTCTCGAAAAACAGCAAGCGAGTCTAGCGAGCCTGCCCTCGATATCATGACATATAAGCTTTGTAGACTCCGAGCTCCAGCTATGTCGACTATGACCCGTCCAAGGCTTCTTCCCTGCGACTTGTAATCAGTGTACGCATATGCTGGAACCAACGGTATCTGGAGCCGTCTGATTGCAAATATATGGCCTCGTCGGCCTCTAGGCGTATACTGAAATGACGTGGTCACCGGGGTGATTGGGACGACCTCCTCTGCCAGATTGTCGTACTTCAACTTCGAACCTTTGATGTGGACGTATACGCACGATGCGTATCGTCGTCCGTCTACATCCTCGGTGTACTTGATGTCTCTTACTGTGCCTTCTGCACCGTTGACTATGTGGTGTTGTATAGCAATGTTCTCGGTGACCATAACTTTCATCCCTGTCACCATAGGTATCATTCCTAGGGCATCTTTGCTCAAGGTTGACCTTACGTTCCACAAGCGGTTCCGAATCGCGCCTTCGACTGGCGCCTTTCTGAACTGGTCTCTTGAATGATAGAAGTGCATTTTACTGTTCTCGGTTGCTGCGATATTTTTGACTATCTCGCGATTCAACAGGTCTCGAACTTTTTTCGTGCCGACGATTATCGGAGCGTCGGCGAAAGCGGCCGCTTCCTGTGCTGGCATAGCCTGGAGCAGTCTCGTTTTCAATGTGACGTAGTCAGAAGTGGTGTAGTTTTGACCGTCCCCAACCTGGTCCTTTCTCAGCGGTTTACGTCCATCCCAGGCGTTGCCGGTCCTTATCCTGGCCAACAAGTTGGTATATTCCGCATCGCTAGCCGCTCGCCAATTCTTGCGGAGGATGACGACTTTAGTAACCATACGCCAGAGAAAGGCACCGTATAGTGCTGCTTGTCCGTCTGGGCTCTGCGTCATATTCGGGGTGAGTTTGCTGACAACCTCGTGACCAAATAACGAAGTGGCCTGTACCGGCTTCAGTTGACCCATATCTCCAAGAAAAATGATGTTAATTCCGCCGAATATGGTCTCAGGTCCGATATGCTCTGACGCTTTAGCCATGTTGAGTCTTTCGCATATGTCACGCAGGAATTTGGCTGATATCATAGAGATCTCGTCCAGTACGAGATATTTAACACCTTGCCAGATGCTGCGAAGGTCGTCCAGCTTCCATTTGTTGTGGTCGGATTTCGGCAAGAACGTCAGTGCATGAATAGTGAAACCGTTGATGAGCACAGCAGCACATCCGGTAGGTGCGCTCTTCAGGATAGCATCGGACGCGCCGCAACACTCGAAAAATTCGACGAGGGTGTTAACGAGGAAACTCTTCCCGGCTCCGCCCACTCCGGCAATGTATAGCAGCAGCTGTTCCTCTGTACCGGTAATAAAATGTTCTGCCATCATGCGCAGCGCTCGTTCCTGTTCTTCGTTACCGGCAATACGCTTGCCATCCGCCGTCTTCCTGCTGATCAATCGTTCCAGTGTCTGCGAGGGTGTTTCGGAAGAATCTGCTCTGCTGCCGATTTCGTGATGTATAATCTCAGCGTTTTCAAGACCCGGCCCTGACACAGAAGCGTCGTCGATGACCTGCAGACTGGCGCTAGGACGTTTGACTGTCTTTCGTTTTTTGCGAGGACGCTGTCCGGGACCGACGTCGGGCTCTGGCTCTTTATCTGCGCGTCGCTTTTTCGGTCGCTTGTTCCGACCCAGTTCTTTCATTACTCTCGCTTGTGTAGCAATATTCACTAAGTCCTCGGCATTTGCCAATGTAGCGCCAAGATCCTCGGAATCCTCGAGCGGGCAAGAAAATCTCTTATTCCACAACCCGGGCTTCTGCAAGTTCTTGAGCAGCTCCTCTTCTAAAGGGTCCTGAACCGGACTTTGATCGGCGGATCCGTCTGTCATTTCGTCCCTTCTAACATGTTCATCGTCTGCGTCCAGATTAGGGTCATTTAGTACGGCAGTATCCAGGCTCTCGGCATCCCCGCAGTGCACGCTGTCTACATCCACCCCGTCGATCAAATTGCCAACCTTGCCTGCTTTCCGCAACCTGGAATAGTCATCTCGAGCATCCTTGCACTCATTTTCCACATGAAGATTCCTCATTATCTCAAGACTGCTAGCGCTGAACTCAGTCCGGTCGAAGGCAACATCCCAGGACTCTTTAGCATGTTTCAGGTCCTCGACCACTCTCCAAGGTTTGAAGAGGATTAACATGGCACGGCACCAACGTACGCGTTCGGCCTCGCCGCGATCGGCTCTCGGGATTCTGGGCCCTAGCAGGACGTTCACGACAGGGGTAACCCGGAATCTAGACAGGTGGGTGTCCACCTGCCTGTGACCGTTCATGAATTCACCTCGGGCTGTGGGGCGTCTTCCTCTTCTCTTTTTAGTGGTAGACTTGATCGGTGGTAGACTTGCAAGGACCGGCTCGTCATCATCTTCCTCGTCCGAGTCTGGAAGGAACAAAGGTTCAGGACGGGTAGCAGAGTCAGCGTCCGCCTCTGCGTCTCTTGCATCTTTTTGGATGTCTAACCGGGCTTCCTCGTTTTTCCGTGAAATCTTGACAACCCACTCCTCATAGTCCCACAAACATAACCCGGCAAATTCGGCATCTTGGCTTCTCAACGGATAATCGAAAGTCCGGGCGGCTACTCCAACATACGAGTCTTTCAAAACCAATGTGACTTGTTCTGACATGGTCTTGCCTCCGTCGTCATTGTCATCGTCCTCGCCGTCGTCGTCGACGTCACTGCAACCTTTTCCGTTCGGCTCCTCAGTCGATTGCCCTGCTTCAACCTCCTCAATGTCTGAGACATCGACGTTCATGAGCTCCGGGTCATCTGCTTGGTGGTCCGTACCAATACCCCGGTCCTTCTCAGTCTCTGCAAGGACCCTATCTGCGATGACTGGGTCGACAGAACGGTCAGCGTCTGTATCGTGCTCGCGGCCTCGCGTTCCATCTACTTCACTTTCCAGATGCGTTACAAATCTGTCGATGTCACCCCACATAACAGTTTTAAACGTATGGCTGCTATAGCAATCTCCGCCCCCCACGAGATAACTCATCACTTGTTGGTGCGAGAGCTCTTGCTTGGACATCATGGCCATTATGGTCTTCGTGAACAGACTCCGTTCCACCTTGTCGACCTCTGCGGGGCTGTTCTTGAATCGGTCCTCGTTGCGCTGGATCGCGTACTGAAGGGCGCCGAGACCGACGTGCGTCGTAAGCTCCGTCTTCGTGATGTAGTCGGTTACGTAGTATGTGAGCGCCTTGGCAGCTGGACCGGAGCCGATGTATTTAATGTCCATATTGCAGCGCAACAAAAAGAGCACGAGATCGTTGAAGTTGTTAATGCGCGGATGGAGGCGCCGCAGCAAGATCGAACCGGTTTCGGGATCCAGTTCGGTCAAGGCTCTTGTTTTACCGTTGATCCTCATCCTACAGGTTTTGTCGCCACGCAACTCTCCGGGTCTCAACTTTTTCCAGCAGCTGTCGGTGTGTGCGTGCCAGTTGCACGCCTTGGCCAGCTCTATGACTGTCTCGCGGAATGCTGCAGCGAATTCTTCTTCAGTCATTTCTGCCGTTCTAATGGGACCTTTTGTGCACCTGGGATCCGATGACCCAGGCTCTCTGGGCGGTCTTTTGCTCGCAATGCCGTCTTCTTCAACATGTACCTCTGTCATACCCGGCAACTCACAACTGATTATGGATTCTATCCACTTGAACATCGTGCATTTGAATTCATCGCTGTCTGTCATGCGATCACGGAGGTCCTGTGGGCTTGGATTACCCTCCAGCCATATAAGCATGTGGCAGTGCAAAGTGCCCCGCCCTTGAGCTTCGACCATACCATAGTAACCTTTGCATCTCCCGAACAGCCCCGGCTCCGTCGAATCGGGGTCATACTTCAGAATCTTATCTACAAAACCAGTGATAACCGCGTCGAAGTACTCAGCAGCAACACCGGGATTACGTGACACGAATACGGCGCGCTCAAAGGCTGACATCGCTGTCCAGTCCTCTTCTGCGAGTCCTGCCATAGCTCCAAGCAGAGGGTCGGACACATCCCCTGGGTTTATGGTCATGAAGAGGGCGGGCGTGGACATCTTCTTGATCAGGGCCCGGATTTCATTCCGCCTGCACTGTTTGTATCCGGAACTCCCTCTGAGGTCCTTCGCCATCAGTTTCAGCTTCGCAAGAGTGTCCATCGCCTTTTTCTCCTTTTTGTTAACGGGCTTGGCGTGTTGATCGGTTTCCCATTTAGAGAGCAAGGAAGTAAGGTCCGGAGCCATTTCGTATATGTCCCTCACAATGGTGTCTTGTGTTCGAGCGTTGGTCCTAAACGAGATGTGCCGATTCACTTCTTCCTTCTGGATTATGTTCCAACACACGTAGGCAAAGGACGGGTCGCTTTGGAAGGCGCCGTCATGGTGCCGGAGAAGGTTAGTGACCTGATGCTGAAAGGTCAACTTTTGTTCCTTGGTGCGACGGGGGTCGTGAAAGGCACCAATACCCCAAGGGTCTAATTTAGGAAAGTTGAATGTCAACAGGCCAGGGTCCCTATCGGACATGAACTTTGAGCCCGATCGCATCTGGATATACTGTTTTTTGTCGAGACACCAAGCCAGTGCAGACTTTTTCATATTCTCGTAGGCGAGGGGTGTGTGTTCTCCAAGCGTGTAGCCGACCGCCTCTAGCAATACCTCGCTGCGTGGACTGTTGAGGGGTAAGTCGGGGAATGTGCGGGTATCTACAGGGACCGGGGGCGACGGCCGAGATAACTCTGGTCTGTCAGTGTACGACGAAGTAGCGGAGTCGACACCGGTGGAATCCGGTAAGCAACGCATCTCTACACCAAGAGGAACGGCGGTATCCTCTGCAGCATCAGCAGCGGAGAACAACGAGTCAAAGTTCGCCTTGCTGAACTCGGTGCCGGCTGCCTGATACATACTATTCTCTTGCAGAAGAAAGTTTATCATTGTAGCAACACGATTTTTGGATACTAGAACCGGACTTAGCTTCTGGATATTTTCCTTTGTTGGGACAGTGTTTGTGCCAATAAACAACGCACACATGGCTTCTTCAATGTCCGAGATGTCTGGCGGGAGTAGGCGACGAACGGCGGGGACGTCCTGTGCAAAAATGGCGACGTTGCCTTTAGAGTAGCGCTGCGACTTTTCCACCGGCTTATTAAATTCGGGACTCTCTGGATCTTTACAGTACAGATGGGTGATTTTCGTGGCCCTGGAACGGGAGACTAGCATCAGGTCGAACATGGACGCGTTTCGAAACGCATCCTTGACAGTATCTGGCAACTCGTCGCGGGCATAGTACTGAAAATTCGCGATCGCGTTGACGGGCTGTGTGTGCTTCTTCAATGCTCTGAGACAGGTACCGCACACCTGCATAGGTCCCAAAGCCGTTTTTACGGACAGGGCGGGATGATACAGTATGGCGTTATCGTATGCGGCCAGGTTATAAGTTGTTGGGAGGCACTTCGCGGGTAAAAACTCGTTGCGCAAGAGGTGGAGATCGAAGTCGCCCGGATCGACTTCTTGGATGTCTTTCAATCTAACAGTCTGTGCACATACAGCGCACGGACAAGGCATCCATCGTTCCGGGGCATAATCCGTTTGCCAGTCAACGATCATGTCGTTGCGTTGAGAGGATGTTGCGAAATGCGGGAAGGTTGACCGGGCTAAGTCATCAGCGTCGCGTGATGCGGCCTTACGATCACCCTCGCTGCGGCCAGGAGTGGGGGCTGGACTATGCGCTCGGTCATCCGCCGCAACATTATGCCGGGGGCGTTTGCCGTAACGGTCCGATGTCTTGTTTGCCACTTGCGACTGGATGGACTGAGGATCGAGGCTCTTGACTTTGTCCGGTAATCTGCGACGGTTGTTGGCACTGAACATGAGGGGGGTTCTGCCTCGACAGGAGTCTGCACACCTATGCTGCATTAGTGCCAGCTGGACACCTGCTTTAAGCGATTTTTTCGGGGTTATAACGTCGTGTCGAGCAGCTAAGGCGAGGAGCTGGACGAGCGTGAGATGCGTAAAGAGAGACACGAATACGGAGACGTTCTCAGGTGAACAGAACAGATACCGGGAGTCCAAATCGGATACATGGAGACGGGCCAAGGTAGCAGCGGAAACTGGCTCTACAAAAGTGTAGGCCCTGTTCAATTTGTAGGTTGATATGTAGTCGATTCCGTCCTCCACAGCGACGCGCATCTCATTGTCCGGTATCATGGGGAGAACGTTCAACCGGTCGATCGTCACCGTCGAGAGATCGAGGTCTGGGCCATGCGACACAACGATACGAGATACGAGTGAACAGTGCACAGCGAACGTGATACAGAGTGGACGTATGCAGCAGGATACGCGAGTACAGCCCGAATTTCACGCACCGTGGACGACGAGAGAGCACAAGAGGGGAGAACGAAGGCGGTCACGACAAACCAGCGTTTTTAGAGGTTCATTGAAGAGGGAAACCATCAGCTTGGAACACCTGACAAGGATAGTAACCAATGCGTACCAATTTGTGTATCGGTTACAGAAGACTGTCCAGCGCTGATACTTGAGAGCCGTTCGCGTTCGGAAGTCTGGTGCGCGTCCGGCAGTTGCTGAACCGAGCGCGCTTCGTCTGCGTTGACTGGGTTGGTCAGCGCGGTGTTGTCCGACGAGGCTGGAAAGTTTGCGGGCGTAGCTTGATCGGGGGCGGATGCTGGTGATAGTGAGTACCGAGACGAGAGGGCGTGCAGAGTCCCCCACATTCAATCTGGTCGGGTTCCTGCGACATCAGCAATGGTCCGTGGTCCGCGAGACATGGGGCCGCGTTGCCTGCAGCGAGTGAGTTATGGAGTATCGGGTGTGAAAGACCACAGCGGACATGAGTGCGGCTCAGGTATCTCTTCGAGCCTAGGAGGACGGGACGTCATGCGCAATTCCGTGTTAACCAGTGGCGGTAGAGAAGAGTAGAGAGAGGAAAGAATCTTAAAATAACACCAGCCCGGTCCAGCCGGCTCCATCGAGTACCACGGCAACGTGACCTCGATTACGGACTGATCACGGATCAGAGTCTGTCTATACCTTCTAATTCGGGATCGTAGAACCTCGGTGATCTTGCTAAGCACGGCCCCACAGCTATTTTTGACTGTTCACGAATGCCCCCTAGACTATCCGCTCCACGGCCAATGTTTATTATCATAGAAAATGATAAAACCCGTCCGTTATAATCACTCTCTGCATGCACTTGACCCGATTGCAAGACCGACCGAAGTCATCTCAGTATCTCCATTCATGTCCTCCTTCGACAACGTAGCGAACGGTAAGTCTCCGCTAGTCTTCGGATACGGATTCCTGCTGACTGGTCCCAGCAGAGCGCCAGTCTGCAGTTGGTATTTGTCTGCGTGAAGCCTCCAGATTGGGCGCGTTTAACTCCAGTTGTGCCGACCACTTCATCTGTCCCCGGTTTCCTTCGGACTTCCCCACTTTGGACCGACAGCAACAAGCTGTACACGACGTTGTGGCCGACCACTTAGCCGACACGCTACGAGGATTATCCCCTCCTCAGTTGCTGTTAATCGTGCATGGTCCGAGCCACACCGGGAAGACGACGGTTCTCAGAACCCTCCAGCAAACTTTCATGCTATACGGAGCGACGGACGCGCTTGTCTGTATGACTCCGACAACTCTACTTGCCCGTCCCGGCGAAAGTTTGCCTTTGCTTACTACCTTGATGTCACGCAACCGACGCACGAGCCCTTCAAGTTCACTGGGGCGAGCACGATACATATTTCTCGACTGCTACGCGTCTGTACCACAACACTTGCTACACAATTTGTCTCGGGCACTCGCCGCCAACGTGCCTCTCCCCCTTCGGCCCGACCTCGCTTTCGGGGGAATCAATATCGTTATCTTTGGTGACCCGCTAGGAGGCCCAATCCCGTTCCTTCGATCGGAGCGACTCCATGTAGCCAGTCCACGGTGGAACCCCCTCCTGTTACACCAATTTAATCGTGTCGCCGAGCTGAGCACGCAGCACCGGTACGAACCGGGTTGGTCCCAGCTCCTGGCCCGCGTCCGATCGGGAACATGCAGTGCCAATGATGTCGCCTTGCTACAAGGACTGACCCTGTCCGACGGTAACTTGCCAACACTACCTGGCGCCATCTTGCTCTCGAGCCGTCGGGCTCTAGTGCAGGGATGGAACGAGATGATGCTACGAGCGACAGCTCGTCCGCATTCCGTCACTGTCTATGCCAGCCCGTGCATAGACACGATCGGCGGGCAGTCTCCGAGCGCAGCAGATGTTGCGTTGATAGGAGCCTTGCCCCAGCGAACCGTGTCCCCTACCGTGGTGCACGTAGCGCTGGGAATGACATTGCTTGCTCGCTGCTCGGATTCCACGCACTTCGGCAAAGTAGTTGGCATCACACTTGACCCCCGAGACCACCCTGGATCACCTTGCCTCGCTTATCCGGTAGTCGCTGTTCTGTTCACCCCTACCGGCACTCAAGACGTTTTAACGTTGATACCTACAGCATCCCGATTCCTGTTACGAGGCGAGGCCCGGGGGCCTTCGCGGGCAGTCCGGCGTGTGCAGCTTCCGATGCAACCGGCCTACGCCCTGGACCTCGTCCATGCGGCAGGCTATATGATGCATCACATCATCGTCGATTTGGACGGCTGTACGACCGCCCGTGAGGCTTATCTGGCCCTAGGCAGAGCAATTAGCTCTGCCCACGTGCGCATATTGGGACCGTTCTCCGATAATCTGCTCTCCAGCGGGATCGATCTAACTGACAGGACGGAAGTTCGTCGACTGCACCACCTCCCGGGGCTGGAACGGTAGTGTACGTGCCTCCTCTATTGCGACGACAATTTCTGTAGATGTGCACGTAGCACTTGAACGAAAAAAAATCCAGGACAGTAAATATCTACGGGCCACGATGGGCGAACTCGTAGGCGTGATTATCGAAATGCAGCCGGGTTCGTGTACTTTATTCGGTGTGGTCCGCGGGCGAACGGGAACCAACAAACAAAACAAAACAAAAAGGTAACAAGTCTGATGGTAGATTCATAAGATAGTAAAGAGGACGCGAGGTTCGAACGATAACGAGCCAATGATATGCGTGTGGACAGCAGAGAGTGCATATAATAGGTTTTTTTTTTGTCTACAGCAGAAGGTCATATGAGGATGGCGGGCTACGCGCTGTAGAGCGAGTGACTCGATATCATAGGCGATGCTTGTCAGAACGAGTACTGGTGAGATGCCAACAGTTGCGGTACGCGGCTGTCAACGTCCCGTCGAGCAATATCTTCCAGCGCAATCAACGCCGATATAATTAAGTCGAGGGATGGCGTCGTGGCGGGGGCTGTGTCTGCAGGAGGAGCTGCTACAGCGGATCCAACAGACGCTATTGCAGCCGTAGGAGAGGGGGCAGCTTGGACCAGGGTCACCAGCGTGCGCCATGACTCGTCTCCTATGTAAGTAGTCAGGATGATGTAACGCGTTGCAAACCGGAGGGACGTCTTTACCGACGGCCAGAATGGCAGATCTGGCATTGGTACGCCGAGGGCGAAGTCTCCGAACGAACGGACTCATGCGACCGAACCCTTCGCTGGGGCAGGTAACACCTCCAAGCGCCCATACCGTGACCTCGCTCGGGTTCCATACGCGAAGCACTGGGCTGCTTCCGGCGACCGGTGACTGGAATTTGATAAAGAACGAGCCCTTGTCGAGCATGGATCGAACGGTCAGAGAACAGATGGCGTCTTGGGTGCAACGGTGCGGGATGTCGGAAGACGCGCCATGCAGTGTGAATCCTCTGGCGGCGTATTTGTGCATTATCTTGTGCAACGTTGTGATGCATTTCGGGGAATGTAGATCGAACACCGCGGCGTTCACGACACCTCTGAAGCGGGTTGTAGTATCAGAGTACGCTGAGAAGACCCCTGCGAATCAGATCAGTCGTGTAACGGTCACAGATCCACGCTTGGGCACTTGCCGGATCCGGATACGGCATTCATTACTATTGTAGAGTGGAATTTGAATATTGGCAGGAGGGCGTTGCTCGACGTCGCGACGATGATGTTGACCGAGAGCAGGGCGCCAGGGCGTCGGAGCCGAAACGTCTAGTGGACAGTGAACGTGGGACGCTTCGAATGCTACAGACAGACTTACCACGTCGACCAGCCCGATCCTGGCGGGAGAGGGGTAGCCGGAAAATACGACCTCGTAACCGGCTACAATCATGAAGAACTGGATAACATGTGCAACCCGTGTTCGGGTGCAGTATACGTCGATGTCGCCTGGCTCAAACAGCAGTGGCCCATGCAGTGTAGGAAAAAGAGCAAGCAGTGCAACGGACCCCGAGATGTAACTCGACGTGACGTCGAGCATTAGCCGCAGGTGCTCCCATTCTACCCCGAACATGTTCGATATTCTCTCCATGTAAGCGTAAATGGTCGCGTCGACTAAGGCGTGATAATACCGGGAGGTATGGCCCAGACTCCGCAACGTCGTTATGGGCATATGCGAGATGATCTCCGAGGTTATTTCCGGAGGGAAACGGTGCAGATACTCGGGTTTGCTGGCGTACCGGAGAGCACTGAGCAGCGGGCAGTGAGGGAGCAGTGCCAGATACAGAGTCTCTCTGCGTACCGATCAGAACCCGTGTCCTCATACGGGAGCACTCCGTCTGGAAGTGCGTTGTACACGAGTTGGGAGCGGGTCATTACGAAATCGAAGACCACCCTGAACATAGGTTTGGACGACAAAGCGAGACGGAGCAGGAAAAACCTGGAGTCCGTAGTGCTAAGGAGCTGGGTGCGGTGAGCAATGACGATCTCCATTGACGGACAACCTTCCAGCATGCTGGAGATCTGGCTGATAACGGTCTGCACGTCCTGCTGAATGATGTATGCTGCGAAATTGAATCAGCTAGGACAAGCGCAGAGGCTGACCACGACGAACGAGCTATGGCTCTGCTCCCCGGAGTCAGTCCAACGCGGCGGTCACCGTAAGTGTCCGAGTCTGAGTCAACGTCGTTCGCGCGGACGGGGTTGGTCCCGTCGGAGGGTTCGGTGGCTTCGCCGAGGCGGGGCGTGAGTGCGGCGGGGAGTAAGGAGGCCATTGCGAGTTGAGACGTGAGTGCTAGAACTGCGCACTTAACTAGCTAGACGGAGCCATTGGCGGGGCTATGTGAAAGACCAGCATATGTTTCGAGAAGCCTTGTGGGGCTTCCTGGGCGATCAGACGATCGATAGAAGGCTACGCGCGTGGTTGCTCTCCATTTCGCTCCCGTTGGATCCACTCCATTTTGCTTCCGTTGGATCCTTACAAGAAACCAGTCAACACTTCCGAACACGGTTTCGCGAAGTGGAGCTTACTTACATAATCACGGGTCTATCCGATTGTCTGTCCGGGTACTTATCCGACCTCATCTTCGAACACTGCATATGTACTGTAAATAACGCCTTCATGGAATTGTCCGTTACCTGGTACTATGCCGCCCATACCCAACATGCAATGGGGAACTGAGATGCATTCCCTCGAACGCCTTGTAGATTTCCTTGAAAAACCATCCACGACAACATTCGCCGGGGCACTGTACGATGTTGATTTCCACGAGCCTGACGGGAGCGGCACGGCCTACACGACGGATGACGGGAAAACACCTTTCATGGGGTGGGTGGTCGGCGAGGATCATCGCAAAGTGGTAGGAAGGGAGTGCTCGTCGCCGAACTTTA
>CVRE01174904.1:14059-36108 GCA_001179765.1 Crepidotus sp. BD-2015
TCCTGTTTATATACTGACATTTATTGTAGTGCATCGGCCCTGGAGGTCAGCTTGAGTTTGAGCGATGAGCAGCTGCATGTTGTGGCTCACCGTGTTTGTTCCAGGGCGCCTTGGATATTACACCGGGCCTCCTCTGATCCTCGAGAAGCTTGGTGGTCTGCACCAATCCTTCATCACTTTCCCTTCAGGGCTTTCGCAGGCGGTCCGTGTTTAACCCTGGCCGGCGAAGGAGATTTGTCATTTCCCGCACAGATCATAGGCGAACTCCTCCATC
The DNA here is from genome assembly GCA_001179765.1 of Crepidotus sp. BD-2015. NCBI lineage: Eukaryota > Fungi > Basidiomycota > Agaricomycetes > Agaricales > Crepidotaceae > Crepidotus > Crepidotus sp. BD-2015. The sequence continues at coordinate 14,334 of CVRE01174904.1, forward strand.
GGTACCAAACCGAGGGCTTCACCCGCTGGCTGAGGGGCATCACCGCCCAGTATGAGCTGCGCTGTGCGTTTGTCGGTCCCCATTGCATGTTCGGTCTCTCATGCATACCCTCTCAGGCAACTGGGCGATCGATACGATCCACAAAGCCCTGGATGTCAAGCCTCGGGACAGCTGGTCGCGGACCTTGACGGCGTATGGGCCCACAGACGGCCAAATGTCGGAAAAGTTTGGGCGCACGGCGTCGTTGATGAGCTTCGTGCCCCCAGAGTGCGTCCTCCACCAACATACCACCAGAGCACCCGTTGATCGAGTTATATAGCGGGGGCATGTTCATTTGGTTTAACAGTTCGTTTGGGCTAATTTTAATGTGGGCGGCTTGCTGACGCCCCGACGTAGTCCATCTGCACAACCACCCGCGATACAAGCAGCTGAGCCAGCGCACGTCGCCCGCCGCTGCAAAGACGCTGCTGGCGACCGAGCTGTGGACGGCGATTGTGAGCGAGGGCGTGGTCCTCCGGCGCGGGGAGCTGTTTGCCGTGGAGGACGACGAAGAGCGGGCGAGGCGGGGTGAGGAAGATGTATTTTTGCGAGCCAGCTTTAGCAGCGGGACCAGGGAGGATCTGGAGAAGGGGTTTGGGACGTTTGCGAGGGTGCTGGTAAAGTTTTTCAACTAGAGGAACGATTGCTACTTTGGGACTTGATGTAATATTTTTGTTTGCTTTCTTCCCACCATGCCGCCGAAAGCCAAGGCACCCGCAAAGGGCGGGAAACCGCCGAAAAAAGAAAAGGTGTTCCACCCCGACTCGCGCAAAGCCGGCCAGCTCGCCCGCAACGCGCTGCGCAAGGGCAAGCTCGGCAACCTCCGCACCAAGCGCACCAAAAAAGCATCCACCCTCCTCGAGCTCTACGCCTTCTTCCACGCGGCGCTGCCCCCCGATGGCGATGCGCTCACCCTGCCCGAGCTGCACACAATCGCCCAGGCCTGGGTCGGCCGCAACGACGCGGCGCTCGCGGAGGAGCAGGCTGCACGGCGCAAGGGCCGGCCGAAGAGCGCGCGCGAGGTGCGCATCGAGGAGCGGCGGCTCCGCGAGCAGGAGACGTATCGCACGGGCATGGGTCTGTTTTTTTTTTTTGCCTTTTGCACGGTCGCTGACCATGCACAGAGATTCCCGACCTGACAGACCCGCCGACGCTGGCGCGTTTCCGCAAGTGGGACGTGGCCTCGATCGGGTACGCGCACCTGCTGCGGTTTGTGAGGATATCGAGCGCACTGCCAGATGTCATCGTGCTGTCCCGTGCGCCCGCGGCGGGTGCAGAGGCGGAGGAGGACGACGGCGACGACGACGACGAGGCACCGGAGCTGATGGACCAGACGTAGGGAGGGCGACGAAAAGTATGTAACCTGTATTCTACTACTATCCTAATGCACACGGCGGTGCTGAATACAACGATTATTAGGAGAGCTCGTCAATGCCTGGGCCTGGGCCTTGATACTTACTGTCCGCGATTACCCGAGGCCTCGACCCAGCTCTCGATCCGCGCTTGCTTATAAACTAGACCCGCCAAGCGACGATGCTCCAGAATGGCTGCTCACCCACCTAGAATCCTCATCGTTCGTTTTTCATTTTCATTTCATTTTCTACTCTGATGTGCCTAGGTCGGCGCAGGGCCTTCGGGCCTCGTCATGGCCCTCGCGCTCCTCCGCAACGGCGTCCCCGTGCGCCTCATCGACAAAGAAATCGCTCCTCGCCTCGGCCAGCGTGGTGCAGGGATCCTGGTGCGTCTTGCGCGTCACCAACCGGGACGGACTAACCCTACCCGCTAGCCCCGCTCGCTCGAACTCTTCCACAACCTCGGCGTCGGTGACGAGATCATCCGCCGCGCAACACCCGCCCCCCAGGCGGTCGTGTACGAGATGCCCCGCGGCGTCAACATCCTCAGCAAATTCCACATGTGGCCGCCGGCCGCCCCGAACCCCCAGCGCCCGTTCGTGCGTCGCCCATTCCACCCTGTATTGCGGAGCTGACCACATCGCACAGCCGAATGTTGTGATGCTGGGCCAGGACCACCTCGAGCGCATCCTGCGCGCGGAGCTGCAGAAGCTTGGCTGCGAGGTCGAGTGGGGCGCGACGCTGCTGTCGTTCGAGGAGCGTGAGGGCGAGGAGCGCGTGCACACCCGTATTTCGTGTCCAAGGGGCGACGCGCATACCGTTGACACACCGACGTTCCAGAAGGGCGACGTGCATGTCATAGAGTCGCCGACGTTCGACTACGTCGTCGGCACCGATGGTGCCCGCGGCGTGGTCCGCAAGGGACTCGGTCTCACGTTTCTTGGCGAGACTCGAAACGCCCACAACCTCGTCGTCGGCGATGTCATGGTCCACGGCCTGGATCGCGATGTCGGTCTTCTTTCCTTCTCAAAATCGCTTTACCTGAATTTTCTTTCTCAGGTGTGGCACATGTGGGGAGAGCTCGACGATGCCTGGATCAGTCTCAGACCGACTGAAGTACCATACATGTGCAGCTTCCTGCTGAGTGGGCCAGGTATCGACCATACGTATATCGTCGAGCACCCGGAGGCCCTTGCACCCCTATTCATCAAATACACTGGCGGCCGTAGGGACTTGGTCTTTGGGGACGTGGTCTGGCTGTCTACTTATCGGTTCGCTGGTTTTTTCTTCTGTGTCTACATCCGAAAGCTCAACTACCTTCAGACCTAATATTCGGCAAGTGTTCCAGACGCGACACATTCTGCCTTATTAAGACTTTCCGCCAGAATGGTCGACAAGTTCCGAGTTGGACGCGTCTTTGTCGCAGGAGGTGGGCACCACTGTCATCAACCGGACATGAATTGACAGTCGAGGCGTAGATTCGGCGCACGTTCATAGCGTCACCGGAGGCCAGGTACCATAGAGTCACCACGCGTCCGGCGCAAACTCACATTTTCTGCAGGGTCTGAACACCGGCATCCAAGACTCGTACAACTTGGGATGGAAGCTAGCACTAGTGCAGCGCCATCTCTCGCCGGAATCGCTGCTCGACACATACACGGAAGAGCGCGCGCCCATGGTGGCTGCGATGCTAAACCAGATCACCGAGCTGCTCGAGGAGACGTCGCCAGACGACGGAAGCGACTCGTCGTCGGCGCACGAGAGCCTCTCTGCTTACAAGCACAACGGCGGACTGCTCAAGCACGGCGTCAACTGTCGGTGGAGCTCGGTCGTCGTTGATGAGCAACGCACGGATCTCAATGGGGACATCGCGGAGGAATACTACGGTGGCGAGGAAGATACTCAGGACGACGTCGTGGACCCGGACGCATCTCTGGACCGCCCATTGTTTGCCGGTGACCGCGCGCCCGACGCGCAGGAGCTAATCGCTGTCGCGCGCCGCGCGCCAGACCGGGGCCCCGCCCACACGGACGCGGATGCGCGGACGACGAGCCTATTCCGGACGTTCCTTGCGTCGCGACACACCGTGCTCATCTTCAGCAACGAGGCCAGTCGCTACGCGCCGGTAATCAGCCTCCTTGGCGCGTACCCGAGCGATGTCGTGCAGTCTGTGATCGTCCTTCGCAAACAGGACACGGTCCCGACCGGGGCGGGTCTCCTGGCGGACTACGTGCTGGAGGACGTAGGCGGGCATGCGTACCGCGCGTACGCACTAGATGACGGGTGTGATATCGTTATCGTGCGCCCCGACGGGCTGATTGGGGCCGTTGTGCGGAGCCGCGAGGGCCTGCGCCGGTATTTCGCGGGTGTTTTCAAGCCAAAAAAGTAAAATACGACCGCCTGCGTAGGCCAGGCATTACAGTACAGACCTCCGCCCTTAATTCATTGCTAATACTCGCGCTGTTTTGACTTGTGTGTTTTGCACGTGCAATTCATTTGTCCAAGCTTAGAGCCAGCCTGAACCACGATGCATGGGAGCGGCTGCCGTGAGGCCACCCAGACTCTGACCTGCTTCTGAACATATCCCATCCCCATGGACGCCTCTGTTCTGAGCGACGATTCAGACTATGACCTCGTCGAATCCAGTATTGCAGACCTCGGTACTGTTGCTGCTGTGATTCCCGAGCCTCCTCCTTCCCAAGCGGCCCGTGAGGCCTTTAATACCTGCTACCTCTCCCCGGAAGATGTACAGGCCTTCGTCCAGACCACCCTGGGCAACGCGTTTGTTGCTTCCTTTGCCAGGACGAAGCGCGTCTACTTGGATGGCATATTTGACGAATTCAATGTGAGGTGCGGTGTCTACCTTGTGCTGCTGCCGCGATAATAACGTAGTGCTCGAAGACATGCTCTCCAACTACGTCAGGCGAAGCTGGCGTTCCCCTCGGTGTGGCTCGTCGTGGGCGTGTTTGCGGCCCGCACCTGTGAGCTGTTCGGCACGCCCGCCTTGCTGCCCGAGGTCGAGCGCTGCGAAGTCGTAAGGCACTGCCGGTGGGTCGACGAGGTGCTCCCAGGTTTCTGGACAGACTCTTCATTGTACTGACCCGTCGAAGGTGCTCCCCGACGCGCCCTCGACCCTGGATGTACCCTTTCTTCAGCGCCACAAGATCGACTACGTCGCCGTCGAGGAGGGTGCCACGGTCGATCCCGCGTACAATAAGCTGAGGTTGAAAGGCTACGACGAGATGAAGCGAAACGGTACGCGCTGCGCTATGTAGTAGAGTGTCACTCCACTGCTGACGTTTCTCAGGAAGTGTGATCTTGACTCGCCGAACCACTGGGGTCGCAAGGGTTCCTCCTCGACCCGCTGTACTATTACCTGAGCCGGAAACGGATCCGGACACGCCGCCGGATTTCACGGCGCACGTCGATGCGTATGGCATTGGCTATTAGACGACTGTCTTTCTCTCCTGGTTGACAATATGATGCCTTTTTTTCAGTGACTGGAGCATTTCAGGTTGGCTGATCGCCAGTTTTGAAAGCCCTTCCGAAATCCGTCCCCGCTGTCGGCGGCACACACTGCCGCTCGAGCTCGTGCGGAGCAGCGGGGTATATAAGTTGGCTGTGACCGTAGAGCTCACCATGGCCTTGATCCGGTTGCCCGCTGAGCTCATTGAACAGATACTCTTGTCATGCTGGACGATGACGCTCTTTGTCGACGACCGCATCGCCCTAATGACATCCGCGGTAGCGGTCAACTCGACCTGGCGCGCTATATTTCTTCGTGTCTCGTCCGTGGACGTCCACATCTCTGTCCATCATTCGTAGACCATCGACTCCGCATCCTGAGGCAAGAATCTCTCCTCGACCGGGACATGCTGGACCGCGTCTGCCGCTCTCTTACCGTCCAAATATACGCCGGATACATGCGCACGAGCGTGGGGCGGGAACTCCCCATGGAGGAGGCGCTGGCGTGCCTGCTCTACAGACTTGACGACGTCTCTGCCCCTGCCCTCCCCAACCTCCAGCTCATCGCAATCGAATACCGCGACACCGGATTTGGCTGTGTGTTCGATCACTGGACGCTCATCGCGTTTCCCGCCCAGGTCACCGAGCTCGAGTTGCGGTACTCCTTCAGTCCCGCGATGCCGCTGTGGCTGAAGAGCGCATTGCGAGCGAAGTATAAAAGGCAGGCTTGTTCCCCATTGTGGACAATGCCGTCGGTGCGGACTTGGTGCGGACGCTTACGGTTTTGGGTGCTGATGCCTCGGTGGTGTTGGATTTGGCGATGACTTGTCCGCACGTAGAAACTGTTATCACCGATGTCGGCGTGAATTTTGGGTAGACTTTGGCTTGACTTTGCCTGAAAGAGCCTCAAAGTAATTGTCGGCCATAGCCGGCACACGGTCACGTCGAATGATGGGATCACGAGATCATGACTCAATCGCTTTGACCTGTTTCGTTCTTGCAATGAAACACAATGCAGTGGCCTCTCGGACAATGCACATAACAGCTTTCCTCTTTGAGCGACGCTTTGACGCGCTTGTTTCTCTATAAAGTGCAGGGCCATGCCACCCTCACCCGACACTTGCACCTTAATCCCAACCGCCTCCTTCCTCTCATCCCATGGCTGCAGACCACGATTCCCATCTGTGGGCCTATCTCTCACCACGTAGCACCAACCCACGCGTTCTGCGCATCGATTTTTGGCGCCTCACCCCAACCTGCGTCCTGGGTCGGGACCCAGTGGCCTCACAAGTAATTCTTCCCGGCCCGCACATCAGTGAGTGCAGCTTATTGCTCTCCCTTCTCTTTTCTGATGCGTCCCTCCTAGGCGGCAGGCATGCCACCCTAGAGTGGAACTGCCTCGATGGCAACGGCTCGAAAGTTACTCTCCAGGATCATTCGTCAGGCGGGACATGGGTGCGTGTAAGGTCCTTCACATTCTCCAGCATCCTGACTTCGCAATAGGTCAACGGCGCGCACATCCACAACACCAAAGTTGACCTTCCCGATGGTGCTGAAATCGGTTTTGGTGCGCCGGTCGCTGTGCCCGACTACGCGGGGCTATACGATTACCGTGCGTCTATCGTTCATTTGGTGGTTCTTGTTGATCACTCGAGTAGGGTTCCAATTTCACTCGGTTTCGGCGCGGCCTCCGTTGGAAAAAATCGACGAATTGTACACCAAAAAAAAGATCCTTGGCTCGGGGTCATACGGCTCAGTTTACAGTGCCGTGGAAAAGAGCAGCGGTCGGCCTGTCGCCATCAAGTGCATGCAAATCGTTCGTTCGTCCTCAATTCTTGCAACGATCCTGTTAATTCCCAGCTTTCAGCCTTTGGACGAGGGGTATGCGAGTACACTACAGACCTGCCTGACAGAGGTAGGGTACTCCAACAATCCAATTCAGATTCAGATAACTCAACTCCCCAGATCACTGCGTTGCAGAATATCCAGCACCCGCACGTCATCAAGATTTTCGCCGTGCACAATGGCATTTCGGCCGCGGCCCCGCATGCTGAGGCTAAACCTACCATATGTACTGTGCCACGATCACAGTTTTGAGGCTGCCGCTCACCCTGTTATAGTTATGGTCCTCGAGTTGATGCCGCAGTCTCTAATCGATTATATGAATCAAGAACTTGAGAATCAACATCAACAACTTAGGAAACAAAAAAATCCGATCGGGTCACTAGGTCTTCGTGAGTGCGCTTCAGAGAGTTCCTTGATTGCGCCCACTGACAATGTTTTCTACCACAGCTGAAAATAAGTGCCGCGAAATCATGTACCAACTGTGCCATGCTATGGCGCATATGCACATGTTGGGGATTACCCACCGAGATCTGAAGCCAGACGTGCGTGCCGCCGTCGTTTGCCTCCGATTATTTGTGACAGTATATCCAGAATATTCTTATTGATCTCCGCGCTGGGGTGCCCTTCATCAAGGTGGCTGATTTCGGAGTGGCCAAGATTCAGAAAGACCTCAGTCGAAGGGCGCTGATGACGGTATTATCTCCCTCTTTTCCACATCCGGCCTCTACTCATCATTGAGCAGACTCGATGCGGCTCGTCCCCATATGTGGCCCCCGAGGTTGATGATCCTAGAAACGGATACGACCACTATGCGGACAGTTTCAGTGCCGGGGTCGTCTGTTTTAGCATGTGCATATCCCGTCATTCCTATTCGCGCTTCCACTGACGGAGGATCCTCAGGGCTATCCTTGCAGATCCCTGGTCGGAGCCACGCATCCCACAGGCACCATTGCCCAAGATGCGTTGGGAAAAGTTGACAATCTATATGATAGCCCCTGAGGGTGCGTGGCACACATTCGCGTATCTGATTCGCGTATCTGATCCTGAAAACTGATGATCCCTTGCCTCTTCCAGGAGTCAACTTCATTGAACACCTTGTCCAGCCAGACCCCCGCAAACGTCTTTCACTGACAGGAGCCTTGACGCACAGATGGTTGACAGATTATACGCCAGAAAATCCTGTGTCCCTCTGAGTCTCTCGACCCGATTTGGATCGCGTAATGTACATATAACGAGCGTCATGATCAAAGAATTATTCTATGCAGTAGAGTCTGCGCGTGGAGTAGTAAGTAATACAAGGTGCAAGGTGATTAGCGAGAAACGGAATGCGATATATTATGCCGACGAGTTGGCATACGACGGCGGAGCTAGAGACTCGTCAGCTTGGAGTAGGATGTAGTGTAACACTACTGACCGGGTGAGCGAGCGGCATTTTGTAGAACGGTCAGGAGTGACCCTCTTTCCTCGTCAGAAAGATTATCGGCAAACCGGAGAAGCCCATCCATTGCAGCTTTGCGATCTTCCCTCGTTAATTCCAAGAGATCCCGCATCAAATGCTCGGTCCTCAATTGTACGATTGTCTGAGACAGGTCCAACTTCTCGAGCTTCTCAGCGACCAGACGCGGGCTTGTCGAAGAGTCGATCGAGGCAAGGGAATTGAGAAGACGGGAGCGATATTCTGGCTTCGTTCCGGGACTTGCTTCGGCGATGTCCGCAAGGGCGGCGGAACGAGCCACGCGCGAACGAACAGCCCAATAGAAGTACCGACGCGCGTCTTTCCAGACCGCAGGTTTGGCGCACCCTTTGGCTTCCATGCGCCCCGTTCGACTAAGAGCAGGTCAAAAACTGAAGTCTGGCTGAGAAAAGAGATATACATACTCGTGAAGATCCGCGTAAAGAAGAGCGATCTGCTTGTACGTTGGCTGCAAGAAGGTTTCGCGGCTGGCCGCCCCCGACGAAGCAGCGGCTCGTTCCTCTGGGGTCTTGGATGCATCGTTGCTATCCCGCTTCAACGAGGCGTAGGTGGAGTCAAGTCGCTCCATGAGTTTAACGAGCTTGTCTCGCCGCATCTTGATTTCCACTATGCCCTCAGCCTCCAGAACACCAGCACGCGCATCGACATCAGCATACATCTCCATTTGCTCGGGGTTGATGGAAGGGTCAAGTACGACCCAAGCGCCTCCACGAAGCTCGCCGTTGGGAACGATGTAAACGAAAACGGGCTGCCGATAGCTCGAAAGTCCGTCGACGATTTTCGAGCCTTGTTTCAGGACCTCGTCGTACATGTCCTGCTGGCCGCCAGAGAAACCGCGCCAGTTGGCAAAAATGATCAAAGGCAAGCCCTCGCGATCAAAGTCGAAGATGGCTTGAGCGGTCTTGTAAGCCGAATTCGGGTACCACACCTGACCCGCTTCCATGATGTGTTGTTCGAATGAGGCGGGATTAGCAGGATCTGCAGGGACTACGCGCTCAATCGTGCGTGTTTCGACGGCAATAACACCCATCGGAATGCCGCCTAGCCGAGCGCGCCCAACGACAACAGTTTGAGCCCAGCCGCTCAGAGTCTCTTGGAACGAGCCCTTATCGAAGAAGCCGCTGGTCCACTCGGAGTTGTCGTCCATTTTCCCTTCGATGAACCATCTGGGATCGTACGCTCCTTTCGGAGGTGTGTAGCCAATGTCGCGGTCCCAGGAGTCAGCCGTCTCACGTACAGGTAATGGACCGCTCTTGATTTCCGGCACGTAAGAGATCCACTCAAGGATATGCGTAGCACCCTGGAGATCGCTGCTCGCGGTGAGATGCGAGACCCCGTTCTTGAACATGATTTGAGTGCCGCCGAGCTGCAAGTTGGATGTGTACACCTCTCGTCCAAGGACCTTGTTCAGAGCAGGCGCCCCAGTCAGAATGATGGGTTGCCCTTCCACTTGAACCGCCCTCTCCCCAAGCCGGACGAGGTACGCGCCGATCCCCACCGAGCGAGCGGTGACAAGAGTGATAGTGAAGATATCGTCATACGCCCGGGACGTTTCACCGGCAATGAGGCCAGAACCCTTGAGGGACTCCACACCCAAGCCGTCCTGTAGACCAATAACGTCCGTAATTTTGTGGCGACGCTCACCATCCACCTCAATTTCCACTGTGCGCACGGAATCCCCTCCTTTCTCCTCGAGCTTCAGGAAGTTCTCTCGCGTGAGGTAAAGGTATTTAATGCCTTTCTCCGGGTGGTCGTCGTCGTTCCACGCGGCGGAGAAAAGGGGAAGCGCCTCTTCAGCCAAGCCGATACGAGCTCCAGAGTTGGCGGAGAGATAGATCCGGGGTAAACCAAGGTTCCGTGCGTATTGGGTTACGAGGAAGAAAAACTGATCCTCAACGGGACCAAAAGAACCGATCTTGTAAGTGATGTCGTTGGCCACCACTACAACTTTGCGGCCGAGAGGATATTCTGGAGTCCGCAGCGTGAAAACCCAGGCGACCATGCCGAACGTGTTGTTCCCGGGTGCACGGTCAACCTCCACGAGCTGGTCATTCTCGTCCAAAACGAGCTCCTTCGACGACAAGAAGACCTTGGGCAGTACAAGGGATGGATCGGTAACACGGGCCTTGACCCAGACGTTGTTCAAAGCCTTGGAAAAGAGGTCAGGGAAGTCGTAGACGTAGGTAGTACCGATAAGGTGAGCTTGATAACGTTTGGGCTGCAACGACTCCTTCGTTGGGTAGGGCTGATGCGCGGGTTCCAGGTGCAAGGGGCCTTTGTCACCGATGGATTTGAGGATGGTGCCTCTATCGGTAGTGATCTCCTGGTATCCGTGATAGTTGACGATGAAGCCAGAAACGTTGTCGATGGTGCATCGGATAGGAGTGACGTTGCCTTCGTCGTCTTCCAGGGCGATTCTGATTTCTGACCCTGTGACGTGCAGCCGCCACAGCCGCTTTCCGTGTCTCTCGATGAAGCCAGAGATGGCAGCGAGAACGTCCTCGTACGTCACCGCAAGATTATAAACAAAGTTCATAAAAATGTGGTTGCAGTCGGCATGCCGGTGTTCTGCAGTCACGATTTCAAGAGCATCGAGCACGTTTGTGACGAGACGATCGGTCTCGGAGATAAGGTACTCCGCGGTGCTCATTGAACCGCGTAGCCGACCAGGGCGCACCAGGGCGCGAACGAAAAAGCGATTGTCGAGCTGGTTTTCCTGGGAAACAGCGTGGTAGATGTGAATTTGCTTCGTCTCCACAAAGCATGGTTTGAGGTTGTATCTCGACAATCGGCTGAGCTCGAGCTGGAAGGCAAGCGCAGGCTCGATGTTTCGGATGGCTTGCTCTTCGCCCCACGTTCCGTTGGTCGCACGGAGAGTGAAGTAGACCGGATATTGGCCTCGACGGCAGATTAGGAAAGAGATACGGCGCACGCCCCGCCGGGTAAGCGTCTCACTATGCTCGTTCGAAAAGGCAGTCAATTTCTCGGACCATGCGTCCTGAGACATGTCGTCGGCATCGTTGAAGATACGCAACGCGATGTTCATAACGTTAGGTGGTTGAATATTGTTCCCATGACGACGGCGATATTCCGCAGGATCAAATGCAGGTAAGGTAGCAGCGACCTTGCTGAAGCCGCGAGATAATGTGGCAAGGGTTGGGAATGAAGCGATAGCGCCCGTCCTTACAGGCTGGGTCTGGTGGCGGTTGATCAAGTACGACAGATCGCTCACGGAACCGGACCGCTTCGGTGGCTCGCTATAGAATGAGTGTAAGGATAGTCTCAAGCCAAGCTGAGTTGCACTCACAGTTCGAGCCGAGGCGTAGACGGGGGTGAATGCGACTGGCCCAGGTTAAAGCGCCAGTTGACTACACTAGGGACTTCTCCGTCGTCCAATGCATCCCCTTCCTCATAATCGACGGAAAGAAGGGTATAGACCCGGTAAGCCCGACGGATATACACCTCGAACGCCGCTATAGTAATCACGTTAGCTTTGTTACAAATCGGTGGATGTGGCGCGCACCGAGGGTGACAAGAGGGTCTTCATGGTTGAAGAAGGCAGGGAGCACATCGTACACCGTATAACGTGAATCACTGAGCTCCTTCAAGACGTCAGGGGAAGGGGTCCTGCGCAAAGGTCAGAAAAGATATACAGCGGTAAAGCACTGAGAGTGTACCTAGGGCCATGACCTTGTTCGCCATAGTGGGTGTTCGAAACCGCGGCCTTGAGTATCGATTCCATTTGTACAAGTCGTTCTTCATATGATGGCATTTGCCCGAGAATGAGGACTTCGCGGGCTTTCAACGATACGTTTGTCGACGATCTGAGATGTGATCAACAGGCGTTTTGCACATGCGGAGCCGACGTACTTGGATTCTAGAGCTGCAAGATTTTGCATCACCTTGTATAGACGGCTCTCTGCGTTGGAAACATTGAGTCCGCTGGTCTTGACATAGTCGAGGATGGCTAGAACCAACTTGGCCTTGCTTTGGGCTTTGATATGGCTCAAAACAAGACTGACGACCTTGTCCAACTCATCCTTGTGCTGGTCGCGTAGGGCCAAGATGCGCGTCTCGATGCTGCCGCCGAAGAGTTTTTCGGTCGCGTCGTATCGCTCCAAGAGAGTCGATATGGTTTGTTGTTCATGACCTTTAAGACCACCGTTGAATCGTTCCAACACGTCAAATACAGGCGCGAGTTGCGCTCGGAACATCGTTCTGTCATGAGGAAGAACATTGTCTTGCATGTAATGCTCTAGAACCTTCTTGATGCGGACTGCGGGGAATTCTTTCCCCTTCGCAAGATCGATGGCAGATCGGATACTTTCTTCGAGTTTCCCAGGCATGCGGCCAGATAGGGACGACAGTATCGCGGTCGTCTCAGAGTACGGTAAATCGGGCTCGTGCAAGACGTCGATGAGATCTTTGAAGGTGGAAGTCATGACCGCTTGGTTATCGAAGCCATCCAGGATGTCCTCGAGTGTGTTCACACAGCGGGCCAAGCGCTGGTGCGGTTTGTTTCCGACGACGCCAGGCGCGCCCATCGGAGGAAGAAGACCTTCAAAGGGCTTCGCATGCTTCACTCGCGTCGGGTCGTCTAACGTCAAGATACCGAGTATGTCGCCGGGAGCGAGACTGACACCGGGTTGTTTGATCAACTGGAGGGTCCCGTCCTCCGATGCAACTAAAGGCATGTACATCTTCATCACCTAAACCCAAACCACGTCAGATTCAGAGCAACGCCAAGACGGAAATCGCTTACCTCGATTTCAGCATACTGTTCCCCAGCGTTGATATGGTCGCCGCTGTCGAGGAAGTAGCGAATGAGTTTGCCGGGACTGGGACTCCTCAACTGCGTCGGATCATTTTCCTGCTCGATCAAACAGGTTTTGGCGTCGACCATGAGCCGCATGGCACCAACTTCTTCGCGCCAATAGATCGAATGACTTCTTCCATCGAGCAAAACTAATAATCCACCGTCCGCAAGGGGGCGCGCCCCGACCATAGTGCGCCCTCCGTTGAGGTACAGAGTCCAAACGTTCATCGAGGACCGGGCCGCAGTAAACGAGTATCTGACATTCTCGTAGATGAAGTCGACTCCGAAAACAGTCTTCAGGACGTCACGTGTGGGGACTTGACCTTTGTCGAGAATCTGTTTATACTCCGTCCAGCATGCCTCCGAGGCAAGATAGGCTTTCGTAACGGCACCGCAGACAACCGCGAGGGTGGCGTCAGGACGCTCTGCGGTGAGCTTGTTGCTGATGAGCGAATCAAGCCATCCCGTCGTGATCGTGTTGTTCCTGAACGCTTCGAGCTCGAGAAGCTTGATGAGATATTCAACGGTGTGCCTGAAATCTCCGCGAATGCTGAGCTCCTTCAACGCGACGATCATGTTTTTCCTGCTTTCGCCTCGGTCTTCGCCATAGGCAAAAATATGACCAAACTGAGAGTCGGCAAACTCGTGCAGTCCACCAGAGGTGGTGACCGAGAAATACCCCCAAACATTGGTGCTGGAGCGGAAATTGAGTTCCTGTATGGACCCGGATGATGGTTTGAAGCCGGCATCAGGATTCTCGGCGGTGATGCGAACGGCTACAACGTGGCCTTTGGGTCGGGGTTTCCGCTGAGAATCGGGTTTGACCAAATCAAAATCGATCTCGGAGGAGGCGTTGAGAGCGACACCGTAAAGCTGTCGAATATCTTTGATTCGGTGCATTGGAATACCCATGGCGATTTGAAGCTGAGCGGCGGGCAGGTTGACACCAGAAACCATTTCTGTGGTCGGGTGCTCGACCTGCAGACGCGGGTTGAGTTCAAGGAAGTAGAAATCATCCTCGGCGTGATTGTAGAGATCTGGAGATGGAGATGGGAATAATGAATAAATGGAGGCCTGAACTGCACATACATTCGACCGTCCCAGCACTGACGTAGCCGACCAACTTGGCAAGGCGAACAGCAGCCCGTTCCATTTGTTCAAAGGTCGCTTCGCCTGCAATAGTCACCGGCGCTTCTTCAATGATTTTTTGGTGACGGCGCTGAACGGAACAGTCACGTCCGAAAAGGGAAATTGCATTTCCATATTGGTCGGCAAGCAGTTGGACCTCTAAATGACGCGCTTGGCCTGCTAGCTTCATGATGAAAATGGGCGAGCCTGTATTTCCCACATTGAGATTTGGGTATTGTCTCTTAATCGAACAAGGTGACGCACCTGGAATTTCTCCTGCGACCGCATAGTATGCGTTTTTGAAAGCCTCCGCCTTCTCAACCTTCCTAATACCCTTCCCTCCTCCTCCTTCGCTGGCCTTGATCATGATGGGCCATCCTATCTCTTCTGCCTTCCGCAAGCCCTGCTCTACACTGGTGACGCACGCATCCTGATACGCCTTGTCTGGAACGGTGACAAAACCCGCGTCCGAGAAGTCTGTATCCGTTATCCCCGTTCCCGACCATGGCATTGTCGGAACGTTGGCGCTCTGGGCAACGATGGTGCTGGAGATTTTGTCACCCAGGCTTCGCATTGCGCTGCCCGGAGGACCAATGAAAACGATCTTGTTTTTGCTTGCGGCCAAACTCTCCGGCAAACGGGGGTTTTCAGAGGCGTGTCCCCAACCTGCCCAGACAGCGTGGACGCCTGAGCGCTCGGCGACATCGACGATGAGGTCGACATTCGCGTAGTTGTTGTTGTTCGAGCCCCCGGGTACTTCAATGTATCGGTCAGCCATGCGAATGTACTCGGCGTTTACTTTGAGGTCCTCTGGCGTGGCCATGACGGTGAATTCGACTTCGCGTTCCCGTCCAAAGGTCTCGTAACTCCATTGGCGGATAGACCTGATTTCTTTGACTGCAGCTATGCCTATAGAAGCCTTAGTAAAAGAGCATTGCGGGCTCGATCAAATTTTCGTACCATTATTTGCTATGAGAACCTAAGTTCAAAGTTGTGAATGAAAGTAGACATGTTGTACGAGATTGACGCGTTCGTACCTTGGTTATAACGGTGTGACCACCGTTGGCTTTAACAAAGGCCTGAACACTGCTCGAAGAAGCCTTGTCCAACGAATTTCCGCCTGCAGATTCAGGTTAGCCATTTTGTTACGCGCGTGTGGGGGCATAGCCAAATGGAAGCTGGTGGACCTATGAAGTGCTGAACTTTGGAGTGATCGTAGCCCGACATGGTGCGGGCAGATGCAAAGACTGGCTAGACCCGTAATCGACGTCGAAAGCGAGGAGAGTATGGGGTCGGGACGCGACCCCAAAGAATTGAGTGTGTGCTGACTAACGTGACGTCCTCGATTCAATATTCGATTCAATATTCGAACTGTGAGAATAAATTCAAAGCTCAACCAAGCTTTCGCTCGATTCATGGCAGTAAATCTATGTTCCCGACTATAGGGTTTATCAAGCTACTAGAAAAACCACTAATTCAGTCGTGCAGCCCGCTCATGCCGCCAAATTCCTAGGAGAAGGAATCATTGTCAATCAAGGATAAGTATGTAAGTGCATCATGCATGGGATCATGCGTGCGGGGGGCTCAGCCTCGAATCAGGCCGCCAGATTCCGTTTACGCCCGCAAACCACTATGCGCCGGAGAAAACTCGACAAATGACATCAACGCCTGTGAGGTGGCATACGGTCTGGTGTCCCATACATAAGCAGTGCCACCGCCGGAGACTGCGCAAGTTTGTGCGTAAGTAAGGGGCGTGCGAGCTATAACGAAAGATCATCCACACGAGCCAAAGGTGTTAGACGGCCGCAGAATCTCCAGAAATGAAATCGATGGCCAAGAGCTCCATCGTCGATTAAATAGTCACAGCAGAAGTCAGCGCCAATGCGCTGGCAGCATTCTAGACTCGAAAACATATCCAAACGGGACACCAGCATGTGGTGCTTGCCGTGGACGAGTGTTGAAGATGGCTGCGAGATCTCGCATGTAAGCTTTTTCGAAGAGTGCACCCTCAGGCAAAACCATGTGGAATACAGGAGCAAGGTTCCAAAGTAGTTCTGGGGTGGCGCCGAAGATTCGGCGAACAGGAAGGAGCGTGTGTAACACATGCATGAGGACTGGCGACTTTGGCGGGGAACATGCGCCTGTACGTTGTGCAGCAGCATATAGCGGCATCAGGAATAGCAAGGCGGTTTGTGGTGGATTTAGAGAGGCCCATGGGCTATAAAGCTGGAGGATTTTGGGAGATGGCAAGTCGGTTCAGTCCACGTTGTCGTTGCGTGGTCACGTGAAAGAACCTTTGACCCACACGCTCATCAGCATCTCCTTCATCCTACGCTTTGCGCCTCCCAGGTCAAGCTACTAGCTTTCCCGAGTCCATCTACTCACTTTATCTCGCTCAGATCTTCCATGGCTGAAAAACTCGACGCGACCTCATCCTCCACAGACGCCCCCCGAGACGCTGGCAACGGCGCTCTTGCCGGACCCAAAGCCATCATCAAGAACGTCGACATGAGCGAAGAGATGCAGCAGGAGAGCGTTGACATCGCGTCCGCTGCCCTCGAAAAGTACAACATCGAAAAAGACATCGCCGCCCAAATCAAAAAGGAGTTCGATAGACGGCACGGTCCCACATGGCATGTTGTGGTCGGGAAAAACTTTGGGAGCTATGTAACTCATGGTGCGTCGCATTCCACCATCGATCCAGCCCCTAGCGCTCACCCACCTCACTCCAGAAACCAAACACTTCATATACTTCTACGTTGGGTCCCTCGCAATTCTAATCTGGAAGTCATAAGTTCGGCCACGCGTGCACTACTACCCAGCCGAGAAGAGGTACTTGCGTGGACGACGGCGCCGCTGTATCACCCCGACTACTGTACTTACTGTGTTGTCACCAGTCCTGACAATAACTGCTATCTCTTGCTTTGTTTTTTCTGGATGGTTAATTGGCTGGTGCATGCAAGGTGCATGTCTGTCTGCAGATTGCCTCCAGTTGAAGTACACGACCGTTGAAATAGGCAACATTCATTGGATTCGATGAGACCATTACTCCGCCAGTGCACCCAGTTCGTAAATAGCGTTCGATCAACGCTTGTAGTGAACGCGTCGTACGCGTACTAGAGATCGTCAGAGAGCCTGAGGAAATGCACATCACGGAGCGTGATCTAGCGTGATTTGGCCGCGATCACATGAGCGTATCCGTGCTTGCCCACAACGACGAGCATCCTCTGTACTGAAGCGTACATAAAAAGCCATCGTCCCTGAGCGTTCTGTGACGGTGGTCATGAATCAAATCGACTCAGAGGCATTCAGCGCATCCAGAGTCGAAGGTTTCGTGTTTGAGCGAATTTTACTTGAAGGCGAGTCTTTGTGCTTCCATTGTTCAGAATGTACGCCAATGGGTTTACAGAACCTCAAAAGTGTCGACTGACTGTTCTCGGAACCTTCCCTGTCTCTTTTCTATCGCACTCGGACCCAGAGTCAGCGGGACCCCTGCCCGCAATCATCCGCATTGAAAGAACGGCCATTCCTGCTGAGGTTTCACAACAAATTTTCCCAAGCAAACTTGGCGGATTTTTGAGCCAAGTGAAATGCATGGAAAGCACAGATATTGTGAGGCGGTTAATCTTGCGCCCACGACCCATCAGGATCGCCAACCATCTCGCCGACAGTATACGTGGTTCGCCGGTTGGCTTTCTGCTACCTCGGTAGAAAAGCAGCCGCAAGGCGATGTCAAAGTCAATATCATATGCCCCGCAACCGAAATTCACATCCGCAAGGTGGTCATCTACGCCAACATTTTCGATGGCCCTGACTGTGGGTATAGTACTCCAAACAAAACTCCTTCCTTGTCCGCGAGACGCCCGATATATACCGCCGAATTGTCCAACCATACATCTCCGACTTCCCTCAAGAGCGAACAAGATGGTAGCTCCCTCTTGCCCCTCGCCTCCGAATATTGATCGCTGTTAGGGTAACTGAGATTCTCGACGGCCACAAAGAGCAGTCCAAGATTCTATTCTCGTCCCCTAACTTTTTGATTCTGCCAGACATGAAATGGGATCTACATACCATCAGCAGTCTATATCTCATCGCCATTGTGCGAGACAGCAATCTGCGCAGCCTACGCGACTTGCGAGCAGGACACATCTCCATGTTAAAATCCATTCGACAGGAGGCTTCCGCTATTGCCCGGGTGAAATGGGGTGTAGAGAGCGGGGGTTTGAGAATGTACATCCATTATCAGCCAAGCTACTGTGCGCCTCGTTGTACCTCGTATCAATCGATGCTCACGATCCTCTCGCTTAGACCACTTCCATGTGCACATAGTCAATGCAAATTATGAAGCAGGGCTCGGCATGTGCGTGGGTCAAGCTCATTTACTCGAAGATGTTATATCGCTGGTACGTTGGTCTTCAATTGCCGAGAACATCGCTCAATGTTTTAGCTCGAGTTGGACGATGAAAAACCACCTAATAGTGCCGGGATCTTCGAAAGAATGACCTTGACGTATGGCCTCGGCGAGCAGCACGGCCTGTATGCTGCCATAACGGCAGCCAAAGAAGAATTTAAGTAGCCTCATCATTCCGAAGATTTGAATGATTGCAATTTTCTTGCCATGTAAATACGTACAGAATAGTGATGTACAAGTGTTGGAGGAAATAGTATGTGCTACATGTAAGGGCTAGTGATACAGCGCCAAGCGAATACAACACTGATATCAGTGTACGAAACAGTCCTGAGCCTCAACGGCTGGCCCCGACAACCTCTACAACGACCCGCCCAACGCAGGCTCCGTCATCAACTGTGTAAACTCCCACGTTGAACTCGCCGAGATCGTGAGCCGCAGGCGCGCCGTAGAACTCCACCGCTCCGGAATGCTTATTCCCGTTCAAATCAACATGCAGGAACTTAGGGAGCGGCTTGCCCGACATGAGCTTCGCCTCCAGCTTCCGCACCTTCCTGTACGACGCAGCGGAGTACAGAGAAACAGCGACGCGGAATTTGAACTTTTCGCCAGTTCGAACTAACGTCCGCATGACGCTACCAGCAGCCGCGTGTCCGTGGTGGGACGACTCGAGCGAGGAGAACGATGAGCGAACGTGGGTGGAGACGGTGGGAGTGGAAGGGTCTGGGGGAACGTCGGCATGATCTCCTCCCAGGGAACGCACATAATGGATCCCCATAGTCAACTCGTCTGCAGTCGGACTCCTCTTGATGCCGGCTCCCTCCTTCACCACCATGGCCTGTTGACTTGTCACCCTACGGCCGGAGCTACCAGAGGGCGTCTCGACGGTCAAAGAAGGAACGCGAGGGATAGGAACACGAGTGGCGCTCGTGAAGGGAACTAGACGCGGCCGAGTGGGTTCAGTGGGTTGGTGGTGGGAGTTTCCGCTCCGGATGCTAGTTGCCTTCGATGCGACCTGCACGATGGCCTCTTCGTCCGACGACAACGAACCTGTTGACGGCTTGCGCACGAGACCGTCCTGGAAATGTACCAAGGCAGGCGATTTAGGCGGAGCAAAATCGGCCCTCCTCCGGGGAATAGAATGTTCGCCGGTGGATGTTGAAGGAGAATTGGTCATGACGGTGCTTCCGGGATAACTTCTGCTGATGTGCGAGTCGTCAAACGGGTTGGATGGGGAGCCTTGAGAGTCGAACGGAAGGCCAGCATGTGGAACGATCAGGGTTGGTTTGCTGATTATGGGTCGCTCCGAAGACGCATGCCGACGGCTACCATACTTCTCACTCACATTCCTGACAGTCTGGCGAATCCGCGTCATGAACTCCCCTTTGCGCATGTGGCGAGGACTCTGGCTGCTACCAGGACTGCTCCCGTTCGAGATCGGGTTCGAACCACTTCGTTCTGTGACACGACGGAGACCAAGCCCTAGAGCACCGTAGTTCTGGGTAGGTCGAATAGGAGTCACCAGCTCCGCACCAGGGCCAAACGGATTTTGGATGTCCATCGCAGACCGCGGTATGCCGACTCCATAGCCCTTCTCCTCGTCGACGACTCCATACCACCTTTTGTCACTGTCCGACCAGGCGTTCCTCCCTTCCTCGTCTGCCTTGGCTGTGTCATCGACTTTGGCATAACGCTGGAAGGCAGAAAGAAAGGCACCAAGCGCGCACACACCACCGACAACACCAAAGACGATACCCAACGCGAGTACCAGCTTCCTATGCGCTGCTGCGGAAAGGTTACTGGGATGGCTATAGGCTTTCTTCTTATTTTGGGGGGTCGGGGGTAGAGTGAGGGAAAGAAAGGTGTGGGACGTGGAATGAGTCTTGTTGGAGTATGCAGTGAAGGTGATGTCAATGCGGGAGGCCGAGAAGTCTTCAGGTACAGTGCCAGATAACTGCGCCGTCGTAGGATTGAACGTCAAACAATCGCCACTCGCTGGGGAGTCAAATGCAACCGACAACTTCACGTCACCAGTCTGGTCACTGGTCGCGTTTGAGAAGTCCTGGATGAGATTGAAGTCGACATTGCGATCGTCGCCGATGACAAGCGGTGGTAGCGTGGGATTGCAAAAGTAGGACGGCACCATCGCGAGGGAGACATTGGTTTGGAAAGACTGATTGAAGGATGTCCCAAGAGTCACTGGGAGGGAGAACCTCTGTCCTTGGAAGTCGCTAGGGGGATCGCCCGACAGCATTCGACTTGCGCTGTTGAATTTGAGCCAGTCGAGAGACGTCGTGTCAAGGAAGAGGGAGGTGATGTTTGCAGGTGCGATGCCCTTTCCATCGACCAGGATCCCAGCGAAGTCATCGGGGGAGGATAAACTGATATTGAAGGGGGTTGCGTCGGTGATGTTAATGGTAGGGAGGGGCTCCTGCTGACATAGCTCGTGGGCGGCAGTGATAATATCGAACGGGAGCGTGTCTGCGGTGTAGCCCTCCTGATCCGAGGCATGCAAAACGAGGGCGGTGGCGTACGGGGATTGAAGGATGTGATCGTCGGGGACGACACCGTTCAACGTCAAGCTCCTCGAGTTGAATTCCATCCAGTCTGGAAGGGCAGACCCGTTCGCTTGTAAGACATCATAGTGTAAGCCGTGCTCCGCCGTATAGGTATCCGGTTGGAGACCAATACTGAATGACCAGCGAGGCGGAATACGCAGAGCGGGATTGGGAGTTGTCAAAGCGGAATTGGGCGAGAGGGGAAAGACGGAGGAAAGGGACTTGTTGTCGACATAGAACTGGGCAGCCAAGGGGATGTGCAAGGTCGGCGGCGGATATGGGGTGACGCAGAGAGTAAATTGCGACAACACCGAGGACGTGGAGTCTTGCGCCGTGACTGTGATGACCGGATTGCCCTCGTCCTTTGCTGCCGGTGTGCCGTGAAAGGTCCTCGCGGATTGATCGAAGGAGAGCCAGGAAGGCAAGGAAGACACGCTATAGGTTATTTCTCCAGTGGAAGATTTGAAGGTGGACGGAGAGAAGGACCAGGAGAAGGGTTCGTTCACGCGCGCGATGAGAGGAAGTTGTTCTTCTATGGGGATCATCAAAGAGACAGTAGAGGATGATACAGTCCAGGCGAGGACTAGAACGTAAAAGAGAGGTAGCAACATAGGAATGCAGAATGGCGGGCACGTATAACGACCTGCAGCCAGCGGCGTGGTCTCCCTGAGGCAGAAGTCAGACGGACGG
>CVRE01174942.1:1332-21488 GCA_001179765.1 Crepidotus sp. BD-2015
GTTTGCGATTTGCGCCAGTTCGATGAGCCGCGTGGGTGCGAAGGGCCGTCTCGATGGGGTATGTTCTTCCCACCACCTTATTTTCGATTTAGCGCTCCCCATGAGGGTCACAATTTCGCGGCAAGAAACAAATAGTCAGGGCGTGGCGCGTCGCTTCGTTTTCCTCCCGTCTACCAACGCGCATCATGTCTGCCAAAGATTCAGAAATCCACCCGCCTTCGGGCGAAGACGAAGCTAGCAAGGCCCTCGAGAAGAAACCTATCAGCGCGTTGCAGCTCGACGTCGGGAAGGAACACATCCGGTTCAGGGACAAGTGGTGGAAGCTGTGGTATGTTCTTTGTGTTTTCCCCGCCCCGATTCGAGTTGAACCATTTGTGTGCAGGATTCCGGCGGGTATACCGCCGCCGCCTCCCGACTCCTTGGACGATGCCCAAGTACATTCCTTGCATTCCTGTGCGCATTGTCTGACTTGAACCCAGATCATTCCAATCGTGTCGGCGTCCCTGCTGTCTCAGTTGACTTACACATGGATTACTCCCATCATGGTATTTGACCTCCATTGCACACTCGCTGGCCGTCGACTGACTTGAAAAAATCACCAGGTTCTCGGCTATCAGCGGACTCTGCAGGCGACGGATCTGTGGAAGGTCGGGCCCGAGCAAGAGGCGGGATATGTGTCCGAAAAACTGGACGCCGCTTGGGAGAAGCGCGTCCTTGCCGCCGAAGAATGGAACGCCGGTCTCGACGACGGGCGCGTTAAACCTCGAGCATTTCGCCGATTTGTATGGTCCCTGAAGGCTCTATCACGCGGGACCAACTATCGTGCTCGGCGCGCTGTGCTGGAAAAGCAGTGGCGCGAGGTGGGCGGGCGCAAAGAGGCGAGTTTAGCGTGGGCGATGAACGATGTCTTGGGCCATCTCTTCTGGATCGGCGGCGCTTCTAAGGCAAAAAATAATACTTTTTTAATTCTATAGGTTAGGCTGATTCGCGCTACAGGTGCTGGGCGATACCGCGCAGCTGATGGGCCCGATTCTGGTCAAGGTGGGCATTGGCTACTCGTTTTTTTACCGCGGCAACGAGCTGAGAATTTCTAGACGATCATCAACTTTGCCAAAGCCCGCGCGTCTGCAAGGGAGGCAGGCACCGAACTGCCTTCCATCGGACGCGGGGTTGCCCTGTCTGTTGGCCTGTTCTGCGTGGTGATATGTGCAAGCATTTTTCAACATCAGGCACGTCAGACTTCCCACGGTCCGATTTTTGAACGATCTTCTCACGTGTATAATGCCCGCAGTTTTTCTGGCGCAGTATGACGACGGGTGTTCTCGCTCGCGCGGCGCTCACCGCATCCATTTATAAACGCGGCGTGCGTCTCACGGGCAGGGCCCGTACCACGCTGACTAACTCCGCCATCCTCAATCACGTCTCCACCGATGTATGTCCTCCATGTCTCACGTCCACTCGGCGT
This sequence comes from Crepidotus sp. BD-2015, assembly GCA_001179765.1. NCBI lineage: Eukaryota > Fungi > Basidiomycota > Agaricomycetes > Agaricales > Crepidotaceae > Crepidotus > Crepidotus sp. BD-2015. Next base: position 2,798 of record CVRE01174942.1, read on the forward strand.
TTCTCATGTTATCTGACGATACAGGTGAGCCGGATTGACGCATGTGCACAGTGGTTTGTGAGTACAATCTTTTCTGGAAACGTTGCGGCGGTGCGGCTAACTATGCTGCCCACTAGCATGCAGGTACGTGCATCACGGGTTTCGGAACAGGGCCGCAGATGGCTGATACCCGTGTAATTCCATTGTAGCATGGACGGCACCGATACAAGGTACAGTCGAATAATGCTTAATTCGCTCGGGTGCTGAGTGAACTCCGCCCCAAGTATTGGTCTGCCTGATCATCTTGCTGACCCAGGTGCCGTTGGTCTATTTCTTACCTGAATTTTGTCGCTGATCTTTTTATGTTAGCTCGGACCTTCAGCGCTAGCTGGGTTCTCGCTGTTTCTGTTCATCATCCCTATCCAGGAGCGTATAATGGCCAGGAATTTCAAGACACGCGGCGCGTCTATGAAGTTCACCGACCGCCGGGCCAAGGTCCTGCTTGAAGTCCTCGGTTCCATGCGCGTCGTCAAATATTTCTGCTACGAGGTGCCGTTCTTGAAGCGTGATTATACTTTCGCCCCTCCTATGAAGTTACATCCTGCTCATCGTGCTGCTACAGGAATCTTCGCAATCAGACAAGACGAAATCCGCGGGATTCGGAAGATCCAACACTCGCAATCTGCAAAGTAATTTCTGTTTTATCGAGTTCCCCAGCAGTTATTTATCTTTCAACGTCAGCATTGCACTGGCATTCTCGCTCCCCGTGCTCGCGTCGACGCTCGCGTTCGTAACATACACGCGGGTGACGAATGGGTTCGACATCGCCATCATATTTTCCTCGTTCAGCTTGTTCCAATTACTTCGCCAACCGGTTCGTCCGATTCGTCCATTCTTGAACTGGCGGCTGATTTTTATTGATCCAGATGATGTTCTTGCCCCGCGCGCTCTCCAACATCGCCGACGCGCGAAACGCGCTCAACCGCCTGACGCTCGCGTTCCACGCCGAGGTCTTCACCGACGTCGCCTTCAAAATCGACCCCGCGCAGGAACTCGGGCTCGAAGCCACGGACGTGTCGTTCGAATGGGAGGCCGGGTCGAAGGAGCGGGAGGCCGCGAAGCCTAGATCCGCCGCGGAGGCCAGAGCGGCGGAGAAGCTCCGGGACGTGGACACCGACTCGCAGGACGACCCGCCGTTCCGGGTGCAGAACGTGGACATGCGCGTCCCGCGGGGGACGCTCGCAGGCGTCGTCGGGCGCGTGGGGTCCGGCAAGTCGAGTCTGATGCAGGGGCTGATCGGCGAGATGAAGTGCATCGGCGGAGAGTTTTCGTTTGGCGGCAGGGTCGCGTACTGTCCGCAGACCGCGTGGATCCAGAACGCGAGCTTGGTCAGCGAAGTTCAACTGTGGCTGTGCTGATACTGACGACAGCTTTAAGAGGGACAACGTACTTTTTGGGCAACCCTTTGACTCGGATCGGTACTGGGGAATCATGGAGACGGCGTGCCTACTCCCCGACCTCCAACTTTTGGCGGACGGGGACTTGACCGAGGTATTTCCGGTTTTTCAACCACATTACGTAATCGTGTTGAACTTTTTCGAAACCGCAGATCGGCGAAAAAGGCAAGTTGGTTGAAATTTGCGAGGCGCCTTGTCTAAACTGCTTGTTCGTGTAGGAATTAATTTGTCTGGTGGTCAGAAGCAGCGCGTGCGTGTTTCTGCCGTGATTGCATTGGTTCTTTCTGACGGAGCGCTTTCAGGTGAACATCGCTCGAGCATTATACTATGGCGCCGATGTTATCATATTCGACGATCCGCTGTCTGCTGGTTCGTATCTCGTCCTTGTGTCGTGTAACCTGCACTCATCCTACTCCGCAGTTGATGCGAACGTCGGGAAAAGCCTTTTCCACAACGCCATCCTTGGGCTAAGGGAGCAGGGTAAAACGGTAATCCTCGTCACGCATGCACTGCACTTCCTGTCCCACTGCGACTACATCTATACCCTCGAAGGCGGGCGTATCTCCGAGCACGGGCGGTACCAGGACCTCTTAGACAAGAAGGGCGAGTTCGCGCGCCTCGACAAGGAGTTCGGGGGCGGCGGCGAGGACGGCGAGGGCGTGGAGAATTTAGTGACTGTCACGACGACGGTCGAGGAGCTCAAGCTCAAGTCCGCGAAGGCTGGCGGGACGGGGAAGATCGAAGGAAAGCTTATCACGAAGGAGCGGCGGACGACGGGCTCTGTGTCGTGGAGTGGTGCGTGTGCATCTCTTGTGTCTTCATTTCCTACGTGATGACCTCCATCGATACGCAGTGTACGGAAGCTATATCAAGGCGGGGCGGGGGTATGTTACGCTGCCGTTTGTCCTGCTAGCCGTCCTCGGGATGCAGGCGTGCCAGCTCACCAACTCGTATACCTTGGTTTGGTGGCAGACAAAGTGCGTGTCAGCTTCCGTGTCGGTTCAAGTTCAAATTTATCATGATGTCGCAGTACATTCGACCGTCCTTTCTCCTTTTACCAGACGCTTTACTCTCTGCTCGGTGTTTCCCAGGCGACATTCACATTCCTTATGTTCGTCGATCGCCAATAGTCACTGATGTATCTGCGCTGACCAGATCTTCCAGGGGTGTCGCAATAGATTTCCTGACCATGAATGCTGCCAAGAATCTCCATCACGACTCGGTGCACAACATACTTTACGCGCCGATGTCTTTCTTTGGTATGTCTTCTCAATTTCTCCCGGGTTCCAGGATTAATTTATGACTCCTCAGATACGATTGTGCGTTTTCAATAGCTACTACATATAGTGCTGACGAGTCTTACAGCCGATGGGCCGTATCATCGGTGTTTTCGGGAAAGACATTGACAGTACGTCGAGCTTGGGTCGGTCTATAGTTTCGGCATTTCAATCACTTTTTAACAGCTATTGATAATCTGTTGTCGAGTGAGTTGGTTTTGACTGTTGTGATATAATTGCTCATCAATCCTCTGTTCCTCAGTGTCCTTGCGCATGTGTATGTGTTAGCACTGACGGAGTTCTTTGTAACTCACGGTTGCAATTTTTAGTCACCTTGGTCATGTCTAACATGACTTCGTATGTAGCCATCCACTTTTACAGTGCTCGTTTAACTGACGGCTGAATTCCCCAGGGCCATCATTCTGATTTCCGTGCTTGAACATTATTTCAGTGGGTAGATTTATATCGGTCTACGAAAGCCGCTGAGTGCCCGTCACAGTCATTGCTGCTATTTTCATCGCCTGCGGTTACAGCTATTTTGCAGCATTCTATCGGGCGAGTGCTCGTGAATTGAAGGTATTCCCGTTTCCTGCGCGTATCAATTTACTTTGCTGATGTCCCTGTCAGCGACTCGGTATAAAGTTCGTTAAAGTTGCACGAATTTCGCTAATTTGGCAACAGACGCCATGCTGCGTTCTGTACTTTACGCCCACCTCTCGGAATCCCTCACAGGTAGGCCTAGGTTACGGCTAATATCCTATAATCCAAGTAAATGTTCGCAGGCCTCCCGACCATCCGCAGCTACGGGGAAATTCCTCGTTTTATTGAGGCGAATAAATACTATATCGACCTGGAGAACCGGGCGCTGTTTTTGACTGTAACCAATCAACGGTCAGTCACTGATTCATCTTGGTTCAAAACGCTCTTCTCACCGGCGTATGTAGATGGCTCGCGATTCGGCTGGATGTCTGCGGGGCGGTCATGGTATTCACTGTACGTTCAGACGCCTGAGTCAACAGAATGAAATTGACCCTGGTTTTAGGTTGCCATCTTTGCTGTTGCGGGTGTAGCAGGCATTAGCCCGGCACAGATCGGGCTCGTTCTTACCTATACAAGTGAAGGACTTTTTTTTGTTTGCAACATTTTCTAACAACCTTCGATAGCTCAACTTACCCAAATGTGCGGCATGGTCACTCGCCAGTCTGCAGAACTCGAGGTTCGGTTCAGACTATCTGAATCCTATGTATGCTTACATTGTTCAAGAATTACATGAATGCCGTCGAGCGGGGTAAGTCTCCTTCTCGGCATTCTACCTCGCGTTAATCGCTCGCTAGTCGTCCACTACAGCCGGACGGATGTTATCCCTCAAGAAGCGGCCTATGAGAGCACTCCGGAGAACAAGCCGCCGCCAGAGTGGCCCACCCGCGGTGTAGTTGAATTTAAAAAGGTCGAGATGAGCTACAGACCCGGGCTCCCCAACGTTCTGCATGGGATTTCCATGAGCATCAATGCTGGAGAGAAGATCGGGGTCGTTGGAAGGTGAGAGTTCGAACTACTCCCCTCCACACAAATTTTCATCGTATTGTTCGCAGAACGGGCGCAGGAAAATCATCCCTGGCTCTAACTTTGCTGCGAATAGTGGAGTACTCTGGAACTATTCTAGTGGACGAGTGAGTCGGAATCATCATGTCCTCACATAATGCTCATTAGCCATATAGCGTCGATATCAGCAAAATAGGTTGGTTGTACGGGACTGGTTGAAATTTTTCTGAGCGTTTTACAGGGCTCAAGGATTTGCGCTCGAATATTTCGATCATTCCCCAAGACGTGAGTTGGTTCTCCATCGTGACCCGCTCTTCTTAACAATCCCGGTCTAGCCAACCCTTTTCAGCGGCACTATCCGGACGGTATTGGATCCATTTGGCCGATTTGACGATGCGCGGCTATGGGATGCTCTTCGTCGCTCCTTCTTGGTTAATTCTGGCACCTCGACCTCAGTTTCATCGTTGACACATGATGAGCACCCTCGGCATCGAATTGATCTCGATACGGTTGTCGAGATCGACGGTGCAAACCTAAGCGTCGGGGAGAGAAGTCTGATCAGTCTTGCTCGCGCGCTGGTTAGCATCGCAGACGATCTCCTTCTGATCTTATTCTGAGAGAATTCATAGGTTAAGGACTCCAAGGTGGTTATCCTCGACGAAGCCACGTAAGTTTCAACCTAAAATATGCCTACAACCATATTTCTAACACAACGCCAGGGCGTCTGTGGATCTCGAGACGGACAACAAAATTCAGCGCACTATACAGACTCAATTCAAAGAAAACACCTTGCTTTGCATTGCTCGTGAGTTGGAATTCGAGGGACTCGGCTGTTTCAAATTTAACACTGCTCTAGATCGTTTGAGAACAATTATTTCGTACGATCGAATTTTGGTCCTCGAAGCAGGCAACATCGCTGTTGGTCGTTTTTTTACTTCCAGAGAGTCACATCTCACCCATCTTCAGGAATTCGATACCCCTTTGACTCTGTTCAACCGGCCGGATAGTATTTTCCGTGGGCTTTGTGAAAAGAGCCACATCACTTCTGCAGATATAGAAAAGGCCGCACTCTACGATCGCGATTCGGATTAGACTGAGCTCACCATAAAGTATTAACGTAGAAATCTGTATTAATTGACTATTTGTCCTTGCTTGAACTGAACGCGCTCGACGCGACGTACATGTGACCTCGTTTCTCTTTACCAAAACTATCCAACGTCTTGCGCGATGGTTCTTGCGGCTGCGAGTCCCGAGAAAAACAAAGTGCGTAGTTGGAAGCTTCCTTTGCCGCCACACGAAATTCATAAGTCTTACCAGACCTGTAGGAAAAGACCAAGGCGAAGCAAAGATATCTAAAACGGAAGAAGCAGCGCAGAAAAAACAAACCAAAGACCGCAGCCGGCACCGCACCTTCATCCGAGGACGAAGACGATGCGGGGTCGGCTTCTGAGGCGGATTCTGTTGAAGAGGCCGCCCCGGAAGAGGTCCTGATTGAGGCGGACGCTCCTGGGGTAGCAGAAGACAAGCCCCGGAAAGAGAAACGGCCGACAAAGCGCCAAAAGGTGCTCGATGAAGAGGAGGACGTGGAGATGGGAGAGGCGGAGGTCCAGGACGTTATCATGGTGAACCCGGAGCCCGCACCAGCTGCGCCGTTACCCAGCCTCCCTTCTTTTCCCCTCCCGGCTCTCCCTGACGCGCCTTCGAAATCTGTTCTCGCGCTTCAAGGCCTTGATAAGGCTTTGGTTGGTGCGGAGATTGTGGATGCTACAGGGCTCTTGCCTATCCCACCTGATGGAGAGGAGGACGGCGGTACAGGTCTGAGTGAGAAGACGCGGAAGCGACTGTTAGAGCTTGGGATTGTCGAACTTTTTGCAGGTGAGTTGCCGGTCCTGCGCTTTGTGCCTTTTTACTGACACGGATTGCAGTACAAACCACTCTGCTGCCCTTCCTGCTGCCGCGGAATCCGCTCCAGCGGTCGCTGTACCTTCCATTCAATCCTCCACGCGATGTATGCGTGTCTGCGCCCACAGGAAGCGGCAAGACCTTGGCGTATGTCCTTCCGATCGTCGAGGTGGGCAGTACTTTCCTATTCCATGACCTAAATACACATAACAAGCCCTCTAGATTGTTTCTACTAGAATTGTGACTCGGCTGCGGGCTCTGGTCGTACTTCCCACTCGAGATCTGGTGACACAAGTGCGCGAAACCTTCGAAGCCGTTGGGAGAGGCCGGGGTCTCAAGGTATGTCTGCTCGCAAGCACTTGTGCTCGAATGTTTACTGTGACTTAGATCGGTACAGCAACTGGCCAACACTCGTTTTCCCACGAGCAGTCGCAACTGGTAGCGGATAAATCGACCCAGTAAGCCTTCTCAGCTCTTCATGGTCCCCGCTGACCTCCGCCTTAGTCTTGCCGGTGGTTCCAGTCGGGTCGACATTCTTATATGTACCCCTGGAAGATTGATGGACCATCTGAACGGGACCCCCAATTTCTCGCTGCAGCATCTGAGATTTCTTGTGCGTCCGCGTCGTTTCATCCCATGTCCTTTATCAAACGACCATAGGTCATCGACGAGGCAGATCGACTTTTGGCGCAGTCATTCCAAGACTGGCTTGCGCAAGTTCTGGCTGCCACCCGCCCTCCGTCTGGGGAACCTTCAATTCCGCCTGGATTTCTCCAACATCACGACGCCGTTGCGCCGGCCTTCCGCACACTTCTCCCGTACGCGGACATTCCATCCTTCATAACGGAGCGGAGAGAATCGTCGTGTCAGAAGCTTCTATTCTCCGCGACGCTCACGCGAGATCCGGGCAAACTTGCAGCCCTCGACTTGCGGGATCCGAAATATTTCATCGTCCAAGAAAAGAGTGACGCGCCGGGCGTTCTCGATGTGGCTATGGATAAATTTACAATGCCTGCTACCCTGACTGTGGGTGTTCCACCTCCACTTCTGTTCTATCATTCAAGCCTTCCTAGGAACATATGTTAGTCTGCGAGTCGTCGTTGAAGCCGCTCATTTTCTTCCACCTTGTCTACGAATGCGGCGTGACGAATGCCCTGGTGTTTACGAAGTCCGCCGAGTCGACGGCACGGCTCGTTCGACTATTCGATTTCTTTGATACCGCCAGGCGCAAGGCGTTAGGCGGGGATCCGACGGCAATCGTCGCTCGTGCTTACTCCAGCGATCTAAGCCCCAGTGAACGGAAGTCGATTTTGGAAAAGTTCAAGGCGAAGGAAATCCAAATGTGCGCTTCCCTTCTTTTATCCCTTACTGCTTTACTCACCTTGATTTCCAGCCTCATATGCTCAGACCTGATCTCACGCGGTATCGACATTAGCCATGTTTCCCATGTGGTCAGCTATGATGTGCCCGTCGATATGCGCAAGTATGTGCACCGTGTCGGGCGCACGGCTCGTGCTGGCCGAGCAGGGGATGCCTGGACACTTGTCGAAGAACAAGAGGTATATCTTGTTATCTTGCTCTTATCCGGTATCTGAATCTCTTCTCAGGCACGGTATTTCAAAACGATGCTAAAGCAGGCCGATCATTTTGCGAAGATGAAACGGATGAAGGTCGGTGAAAAGGACCTGGCGCCTCTCACAGTTTATTATGAGGTACATACGTCTCCCCGATGTCTGTGGACATTCGTCGGTGATGTTTGTCTCAGGGAGCCCTTGGCCAGCTGAAGGAGTCGTATAGTCGGTGATGCGGAGAAGCTGTCGCGTCAATGTCGCGTCAGTGACGGAGTCTCCCTAGCCTTAGCCTTACTTACGGTGTANNNTGTACCTCCTACTAATTTTTCTCCGGTCAAATTGCGGCCCGGCCCGGCGCTTGATGCTCGCCGCGGCAAAGCTGCTGCGGCAGAGACGGCATGAACATTGCTTATTCAGTGACGCTCGGTCGGTAAGGGTCGCTCTTTCCCGCTCCCATGGAAAAATCTGAGCTCGGCGAAGATGTCCCTGCGCCATCGAGGGCGTCGACAGAGTCCACGGATGTGACCGACGAAAAGTCAAAAATTCCGGCACTGGTCACTTACAGCCGATCATGGTGTGCTCTGGCGTCATAATGCGGCCTAAGCGCGCTGCTAATTAGACTTTGCCTTTGCCATTAGGTACTCTCGCGTCCCGTTCACGTCGACCAAGCCTCCTGCACCCCCTGGCGGAAGCCTCGATGATGCCCAGCCTTCCCCCGAAATCACCGCCTCCTGGTGGGACATCATCTTCTTCGGATGGATAACGCCGTTATTGGCGTTGGGATACGCTCGGCCATTGGAAGCAACAGATCTCTACAAGCTGGGAGACGACCGCGCTTCCGCAAACATCGCAGAACAAATCACCGCTTCATTCGACAGACGACACGAGGATGCCACCGAGTTCAACGAACGCTTGGCCGCGGGTGACGTCAAACCAGGCTGGCGCGTTATTTGGTGGACCTTGCGGGGAAATCGGGCAGACCGCGAGAAGCGATGGAGAGAGGTCGACGGAAAGCGTCGGGCAAGTCTCATCTTGGCGATGAACGACAGCGTCAAGTGGTGGTTCTGGTCTGGCGGCGTACTGAAGATTATCGGAGATACCGCGCAAATTACAAGGTATGTCTTGTTCACCTTTCTCATCTCTCGCAGCTAATTCCTTTTCACAGTCCCCTCGTAGTCAAGGTACTCGAGAGCAGACCAATTCTCTGAGACGTTTCTCACATTCACTAGGCAATCATTTCGTTCGCCACCAGGTCGTATACCGCACACAGGACGGGCGGCACTATACCACCTATTGGCGAGGGCGTCGGGCTTGCCATTGGGCTATTGCTCATGCAGTTAATTGGATCGATATGCCAGCACCAATTTTTCTATCGCGCCATGTCCGCCGGCGTCCTTGTCCGAGGCGGGCTAATTACGGCCATATACTCCCGTTCCCTGCGCTTGACGTCCCGAGCTCGGTCGACTCTCACCAACGGCAAGCTGGTCAATCATATATCCTCGGACGTTTCGCGCATCGACTTTTGCGCCGGGTTCTTTCATATGTCGTGGACTGCACCCATTCAAATGGTGATCTGTTTAATCCTTCTGGTACGTGGCCCTTCCTGGTTGAGACGTGTTTCCTCAACCTTGCACAGATTCTCAATCTTGGTCCCAGCGCTGTATGTACACATGCCTTTGGAATGCACTGTCATTGATCTATTATGCATCCAGCTCTCTGGCTTCGCCTTCTTCGTGCTTGCCACACCCGCGCAGACATGGGTTATGGGCAGGCTCTTCATGTACAGGCAAAAATCCATGGTCTGGACTGACAAGCGTGCCAAAATACTGCAAGAACTTCTGGGAGGCATGAAGATTATCAAGCTGTTCAATTGGCAAGCGCCGTTCCTCGCTCGGATCAGCGGCTACCGACAGAAGGAAATGGCGTATGTAGTTCGATATTTCGAGAGCGAACTTCACTTGAACTGCCCCCCTTAGATACATCCGCTCCTTACTCCTGCTGAGATCGGGCACCAATGCTGTGGCGATGTCGATGCCCGGTAGGCCTCATATCCTGTGCTGTCCTGGTCCTCTGATCCTCATTTGATATCTGTCTTACAGCCTTGGCCTCTGTTTTGGCCTTTGTGACCTATTCGTTGTCGGGGCATACCCTAGAGCCTTCAATCGTATTTGCCAGTTTGTCCTTGTTCAACTTGCTTCGTCTCCCGTTGATGTTGTACGTTGCATACTCTACCTTCCGTTTNNNNTTTTTCACGTCCCCTGTATCCAGCTTGCGTACGTGCCCCCGACCGGTATCTTCACCACCCTGACCCTTTATTCAGCCGTATCTTTCAGCGCCATCGCAGATGCACTGAATGCAAGCCACCGCTTGTACGACGTTTTCGTCGCGGAAACGTTCCATGACACACAGATACGCGATGAGACGTTAAATGTGGCTGTCGAGGTCCACGATGCTACTTTCACTTGGGATAGTCCACCGCCCGAGGCGGAAGACGGCAAGAAAGGCAAAGGCAAGAAAGCCTCGCCGCTTGAGAAGGCAGCCAAGGCGGCTGCTGCGACCCTCGCTCTGGAACGCGCCGAGGAGCAAATCTTCCAAATGAAGAACGTGACGTTCTCGATTCCTCGGGGCCAACTGGTTGCCATCGTCGGGGCCGTGCGTTACTTCTTTATCCGCGAATTACTCTTTTGAGTTGTTCCTCTTTCGCAGGTCGGAAGCGGCAAGACCTCCCTGCTGCAGGGAATGATCGGAGAAATGAGAAGGACAACGGGGTACACTAAATTTGGGGGCTCCGTCGGATATTGCCCGCAAAGTGCTTGGATCCAAGTAAACGATTGGTCACTATTCCCAGTAGATTACTCAAGGCGCCATTTTAGAATGCAACGATACGCGAGAACATCTGCTTCGGTTTGCCGGTGAGTCCTACCTATATCATACCTCGCATCGCGCCCTTATCTGGTGGGTAGTTTGAAGAGGAGAAATACTGGAAGGCGGTGAATGATTCATGCCTGCAGCCTGATCTCGAGATGCTTCCCAACGGCGATCTGACAGAGGTCGATGTCCTTTGTCTTTGCTTCCTGCAGTGTCTCTGACTTCTTCTGTGTTTAGGTTGGCGAAAAGGTACATAGAATACGGACAGCACAGTTCACCGTGATCTGACTTGTTCAAAGGGCATTTCGCTGTCTGGAGGTCAGCGCCAACGACTCAATATCTGTCGCTCGATCTACTCCGACACAGACATCCAAATCTTTGATGTATGCTCGGAGCTCTTTCTGCGCAGCACACCACTGAAAATGAAGCTTAGGATCCGTTGAGTGCCCTGGACGCGCACGTCGGGAAATCTGTCTTCCATAATGTCCTTCAAAACACGCTGCAGGGCAAGACACGGATCCTTGTAACACACGCACTGCACTTTCTGCCTTATGTCGACTACATCCTCACCATTGCGGATGGCCGTATAGCGGAACGAGGAACGTATACAGAGCTGATGCAGAACGACGGAGAATTTTCCAAATTCATCGCCGAGTTTGGCTCAAATGAGCAGTCAAAAGACGAAGCGGGGGAAGAAGTGGCGGTCGAGGCTGCTCCCCAGGCAGACGCCCGTAAAAAGGCCACGGCTGGTGCTGGTCTGATGCAGGCGGAGGAAAGGAATATTGGATCTATTGCGTCTGAGGTGTACACGGTATTGGTGATCCTATCTCGAATCCTGTCCAATCCTAACCGGCGCACAAAGGCATATATGTCCGCGGGCAATGGCAAAGTCATCGTGCCCCTCATCATTCTGTCGCTGCTTCTCCTTCAAGGCGCCAATGTCATGTCTGCGTACTGGCTCGTTTATTGGCAGGAGAGGAAGTGGGGTAGACCTGACGGATTCTATGTAATCCTCGCCATCTTCCTCTTTACTTTGACTCATCTGATGTGTTTAGATGGGCATCTATGCCTTTTTCGGTCTCTCGCAAGCTATCTTCTTCTTCTTTATGGGCTCTACCTTTGCTGTATGTCTGTCGCATTGCCCTCTGGGACCAGCATTATTGATGCTTCTCTCCGTTCAGATGCTCACGTATTTCGCCTCTCAAAACCTACACAAGGTTCGCATTCAGTGTGATTCGTCCCTGTTTTTTTACTCATGCGCGGAATAGCGAGCGTTGACACGTGTAATGCACGCTGTAAGATATGTTTCCTGATTAGGCGCGATCCTTTCTGACGATTACCACGAAGCCAATGTCGTTCTTTGAGACCACAGTTGGTTTTCTTTACCTCGGTTGCAATTTTCTGCTGATTTATTATATCTTTCCCAGCCGCTAGGACGTGTAATGCACCGATTTACGAAAGGTCTTATTCAGCCCTCGAGCACCAGATAGCTAGCTGACCTCCACCAGACTGCGACACTGTTGATAGGTCAGCAGTTCGCACTCAAAGTTTGACACTGTGTTCTCACTGACCCTACGTATTGCAGCACACTCGGCGAGGCTTTGAGGATGTTCTTTGCCACGGCGGCCAACATTACCGGGGCAATAATCCTCATTGCTGTCATTTTGCCCTGGTTCTTAATAGCTGTGGCTGTTATTTTCACCATGTATGTTTACGCCGCCGCATTCTATCGATCCAGCGCGAGAGAGATCAAGGTAAGATAATCGCTGTACCAATCTCTGACGTCCTTCTCATATTCGTTGATCTGTTAGAGACTCGGTAATCAACTGTTTTATACTCTATCCCCGGCCCTGATCGACATATTTGCAGACGCTCTCTTACGGTCGTCGCTGTATACTCACTTCAGCGAGAGCTTGTCCGGCTTGGCCACGGTAACTCCCGAGTCGTCGTCCGCTTGTATTGTGTTCTGATCGTGCTGGCAGATTCGGGCCTACGGTGTTGCCCAGCGCTTCCGCCACGATAATGAACGTCTCGTAGACATGGAGAACCGGTTAGTGGGTATCCTTATGTTGTAGTCTTCTCCCTGAGCATCTTGGGTAGCGCCTACTGGTTGACCGTTACTAATCAGGTACGAAGCTCGGTCCCTTACACCTCCGCATTGGCCTGACTTGGGCCTGACACTCTCGATAGCGGTGGCTCGGAGTCCGTCTCGATTGTCTCGGCACAGTATTGACATTCGTCGTGTCGATGCTTGCTGTCGGCGCGCGGTTTACTGTCTCCCCGTCGCAGACCGGTGTCGTGCTCGCCTATATCCTGAGCGTCCAACAAGCGTTCGTTGATTGTCTCTCCCGATGTGTTTAGGACTCTTATGTGCTTCTGGTCTAGCTTTGGCTGGATGGTGCGGCAGAGTGCTGAGGTAGAGAACGACATGAACTCGGTCGAGCGGATCCTGCATTATGCAACCGAAGTGGAGCAGGAGGCGCCGAATGAAATTCCGGAGAAGCAGCCGGCTGCCCCGTGGCCTGCTCGCGGTCAAATTGAGATGAAGGACATCGTTCTGAAGTACCGGCCCGGTCTTCCCGCTGTAATCAAGGGTATGTTTACCTCCCACTTTCGGCTCAAGTTCTGATCCCGCGCAGGCATCTCCATGACCGTGCAGGCGGGCGAGAAGATTGGTATCGTGGGCCGGTGAGTTGGCATTCTTTCCCGTAAAACCTGCTCTCACGTTGGAGCGTTTAGAACGGGTGCCGGAAAGGTACTTGCCTCGTTACATTTCTTATTTATTCACTCACCGGTCTTTGCCTCCAGTCATCTATCATGGTATGCCTTTTTNNTTTATTGTCTCACCAACTCTCACTCGACGGTTCTTGGTTGTATAGTCCGGTGCGGTCTTAGTGTCGTGATTACGTAACCAAGTCTAACTTCAATTGCCCATTCAGCGCTATTCCGCCTGGTGGAGCTTACGTCTGGCTCGATACTAATTGACGGAGTCGACATATCTCAGATTGGCCTCGGGAACCTGCGCATGGGGCTCGCCATTATTCCGCAGGAGCCGCTTCTATTTTCCGGAACCCTTCGAACGAATCTTGACCCATTCAACCTGGCGGACGATGCAACACTATGGGACGCTTTACGAAGGTCGTATCTAGTCGAGCCGACCAAGGGGGATGTGGATGACGAAACACCAACTGGATCGAACACACCAGTGAACAAGTTCACTCTGGACACGGTCATCGAGGACGAAGGGAACAATCTGAGCGTAGGGCAGGTGCGTACTTTCGCTGGAACTGGATCGTTCCGTTCCTTAACTGACGAACGTGTTAAGCGATCTCTTGTTGCGCTGGCTCGAGCACTCGTCAAAGATAATGCTAAAGTGCTCGTACTCGATGAAGCAACCGCCTCCGTCGATTTCGAATCTGACTCAAAGATACAAAACACCATCACGCACGAATTCGCTGACCGCACCATTCTATGCATTGCTCGTGCGTTCGACCATGGCACTTCTGGAGCTTTTTTGACAACCCCGCACACTAGATCGCCTTTCTACAATTATTTCTTACGATCGCATATGCGTAATGGACGCCGGCACGATAGCTGTGCGTTATTTTTGCTTCCTTGCATTCACTGTCTATTCAAATGACGTCTCGACCAGGAATTTGACACCCCTGCCCGTTTGTTCCAGCTGAACGGTATCTTCAAAGGGATGTGCGATCATTCCGCCATTTCACTCGACGACATAAACATGGCCTCGAAAGCGAGAAAAATGAGGGCCAGTGGTTGAGAGGGTGGTGCATCAGGACGCGCCGTTCCCGTTTTCAGACACAATGAACAAGTAGACATGATCATGTATTTCTTTCTCTTCGGGGTTCGAGGCACAATTTGCGAGGCCGAGCTTCTTGCTGTAGCGTCTGTCTACGAGAGGCGAGGTTTGAGGTCGGTGCAATAGAATTGCATATGTAGTAGCGTCTTGGTAGCGTCGCGACCGTAACGCACGCGCCGAACTTGACGGGAATTCCGAGGCGCTGTAATCCTTTTATACCATGACCACTTTGTACTCACCTGGAACTCGTGTCTGGCTGGAAGACTCGGAACAGGGCTGGGTTCCTGCGGAGGTCTCCTCTTGCACCAAGGCCGCGTCGGAAACCCTCACCCTCGTGGTCACAGACCAGAACGGCAAGGTGCATTGATTGTTGCTGGTTCTCTTTCATCGACTCTGACCGAAACCTGCCGTATCTTGTGGGCGCACAGGAAACTACTCTTACTGGGGCCGGATTGTCTTTGCCACACTTGCGAAACCCGCCTCTATTAGAGAGTGCCAATGACTTGGCAACCCTTTCACATCTCAACGAACCGTCCAGTACGCCTTTGTTCTACCTTCACTTTTCTGGGCTCTAACCGTCACAGTCCTTCATGCGGTCCAGACGCGTTATGCCCAGCGCAAAATCTACACGTACAGCGGGATCGTGCTGCTCGCTGTCAATCCATTCGAACCCGTGCCAATGTACACGCCAGACATAGTCCAGCAGTACAGCCGCAGTGAATCGGTCAAGGACGAACTGGAGCCCCATATCTTTGCCATTGCGCAGGATGCATTTGCGGCGATGGCGTTCGACGGGAAAGGGCAGACGATCATCGTATCCGGCGAATCGGGCGCTGGAAAGACGGAATCGGCGCGTTCTTCCTTACAACTTGTTATGGCCTTGCTCACTTTTGCATAGGCGAAACTGGTCATGCGGTTCATAGCCGCCCCCAAGTCGCCTCACACGAACTCCGACAAAAACTCGTTCGTCGACGGAGCCAGTCAAGTCGAGCAACAGATCCAGGCGACCAACCCTATACTTGAAGCATTCGGTAACGCCAAAACCACTCGAAATGACAACTCTTCTCGATTTGGGAAATATATCCAGGCACCTATTCAACTTTCTGCTAGCCGCAACCGCATACTGAACCCCACTTTCCAGCTACTATTCGATACCAACCGGCAAATCGTCGGAGCACGCGTGCGCACATACCTCTTAGAACGCTCGCGGTTGTCATATCAGACAAAGACGGAGAGAAACTACCACATCTTCTATCAGCTATGCGCTGGCCTTCCCTCCGAGGAGCTCCAGGCGCTGGGGCTTGACGC
The DNA here is from genome assembly GCA_001179765.1 of Crepidotus sp. BD-2015. Taxonomy (NCBI): domain Eukaryota; kingdom Fungi; phylum Basidiomycota; class Agaricomycetes; order Agaricales; family Crepidotaceae; genus Crepidotus; species Crepidotus sp. BD-2015. The sequence continues at coordinate 18,522 of CVRE01174942.1, forward strand.
CGACTACGGCAAGTTTCACTACCTAAATCAGGGCGGTCCATCCTCGACTGACCTGAGCGACCGTGACAAATTTCACGCCATGCGAGACGCGCTCGGGGTTGTCGGGATCGATGCGGCACAGCAAACATCGATATTTCAACTCCTGTCGGCGCTTTTGCACCTTGGCAACATTAGCGTTTCGCAGACGCGCACGGATGCCGTCATAGACGACGACGACGGTTCGATGCTTCGCGCAATAGAGTTCCTTGGTGTTGATGCAGGGGAGTTCAAGAAGTGGACAATCAAGAAACAGATCACAACGCGCTCGGACAAGATTGCGACGGCGCTCACCGCCCCTCAAGCCGTCGGCGTACGGGACAGCATTGCACGATTCGTATACGCGTGTCTGTTCGAGTGGCTCGTTTCTGCAATCAACGAAAGCCTCACTGGGAGATACGGGGACGCTGCAAGTCGCGCTGAGACATACGTGGGCGTGTTGGATATCTATGGATTCGAGCACTTTGACAAGGTTTGCACGTCATTGGCCACATCGTTCGAGGGTCTGACCCACATCCCCAGAACTCATTCGAGCAGTTTTGTATCAATTTTGCCAACGAGAAACTACAACATGAGGCAATTATAAGTTCTCCGCTTGCCGGAAATTGCTCATCAACCTTCCCCAGTTTAACACATACGTATTCAAACTCGCGCAAGAGGACTACGTCAAGGAGAAGATCAACTGGACTTTTATCGACTTCGATGACAATCAGCCCACGATCGACTTGATCGAAGGCAAGCTCGGAATCCTGGCGCTCCTGGATGAAGAGTCTAGACTTCCCCTCGGCGGCGACGCGTCGTTCCTCCAGAAGCTGAACACGCAGCTCGACAAACCTGCGAATAAGGCCGTCTACAAGATGCCCAAGTTCGCCAATGCCGCTTTCACGATCGCGCACTACGCTTTGGACGTAACGTACCAGGTGCGCGTTAGATCAGCTGGCTGATGCGGTCGCTGAATTCCGATTCCAGGTGGACGGGTTCCTCGAGAAAAACCGTGACACAGTCCCCGAGGAGCACCTCAACTTGCTTATGGCGTCGAGCAACGCATTCTTGCGGGATGTGCTCGACACCGCGCTCCATAATAGGGCCAGCCCCGAAGTCGCCGATCCACCCTCACCAGGCGGGGCTGTATCCAAGATCCCAGATCCGGGGCGGACGTCGCTGGTTGGTGGCCCCGGGCGCGGTACCTCGATCAAGAAGCCCACACTCGGCTCGATATTCAAAGGGTCTTTGGGGACCCTGATGGACATGCTCCGGATGACCACCGTCCACTACATTCGATGCCTCAAGCCTAATCAGGACAAGATGGCTTGGGACTTCAGCCCGTTGCAGGTTCTCGCTCAGTTAAGGGCTGCGGGTGTCATCGAGACCATCCGAATCAGCACGGCGGGCTATCCATCCCGTTGGACGTTTGAGGACTTTTCGCGCCGGTCTGTTCGACATTCTGTCCAACCTTCCTTTAACCGCTGACGCGTCTCATTTGGCAGGTACTACACGCTTGTCAATTGGCGGGAAGGTCCGAGCCTCATCAAAAGAGAGCAGTTTAAGCGCCTCTGCGTTCTTGTCCTCCAGAAGGCGTCGATCGACAAGTCCCAGTATCAGATAGGCGAAACGAAGATCTTCTTGCGGAGCGGCATCCTCGCGACGCTCGAAACCCGTTTAGCCAAACTGAAGGACTCGGTTCTCTTCCTCCAAACTAACACGCGCCGGCTAATAGCCATGCGGAAGTACCAACATTTCCGACGAAGTGTTGTGGGAATCCAATCCCATTGGCGAGGCGTGGTGGCGCGGAGGGCGTTTGGCGAAGTTAGGAAAAAGGCGCGTCAAGAGGCGGAGGCAGCAAAGGCCAGCAAGGCAGCAAAGGCAGTGGCCGACAGAGAAAAGAAGAGGGTGGCCAAGGAAGCAGGGCGGAAACTCCCGACGTCCAGTGAAAAGGCTGTGTCAGAGCAGGGCAGTCCAAGCAAGACCAAGATCCGACATATGTTCTCCTTTGGGAGCAAGGAGAAGTCTGCGCTCGCATTGCCGGACCGGCCGCCGTCTGTACCGCCGTCAATTGGGCGCCGGCCGAGTAGGCTCGAAGCCGCTACGAAGCGGCTTTCGAGGTCGTGGCATGACCCGGACGCGTCGCCACGCAAGTCACCCAATCATTTGGCACCCCCTGCCTCGGGATTGTCAACTGGATCTTCATCTTCCGCCAACTTTTCCACGCCCATTTACGAGCAGTTTATGAATAGGCCGGCATGGAACGCCAGTACCAGTCTACTGCACTAACCATTCACCCTATCTTCTGTGATATCACGATGCTAATATACTATTAATGCCAGCTTGGATAATCTTGTCCACACTTGTAACATCTTCATGCGATTCAAGACTCAAGAGCTACGGTACATTTGCAACTACTGCCTGTTTCCACTCGCTTGCTACTTGATTCTGTGCGCAGCCTGCAACGATCAAATCGGCCGATTCTCAATCGGGTCGGGGTATTGTTCGCAAGTCTTGAGCGGCTGAAAGAGATTTGAGAATATATAGAACGACACCTTTGAAGTAATCAAGACAGTACCCCATCGTCCACCCTTTAAATGTCTACATACTGTCGTCGGCGGAGGAGTCCCTATCGCCAATGCCCTCGCAGTGCAGCAGATCTCCGTTGTCCTCATCTCCAGGCCGGAATCATCCAAGAACATGGCCTCCGTTGAGGTTCATGCACGAGCAAACCTTGAACGCACGCTTTCACTCCGGTTTGACAATTCAGTGCACGAAGCGCAGAACCAAGCGGCTCAAGCCTTGAATAAGACGAGAGATAATGATGCACTTTGTGGTGTTGAGGCGCAATAATATAAAGACTCCGATGGTTTTGGACGCGCATTGAAGGTAAAGAGAGTATAAGAAAAGATCTATTGTATAGTAATAGGTATCGTAAGGTGGCGGTAT
>CVRE01174944.1:315-19235 GCA_001179765.1 Crepidotus sp. BD-2015
TGTAGGTATACAATTGCTTTTGTGGCTAATTCTCTGTCATGAGACCGCCCGTCTCAATAAATCTCTGTGCAGATCCAGCTATTCCAACGCGCGGGATCTTGGGAGCCTCCGGAACGTTGACCTTTTGGAAAATTTCTTCCGTGGCATCAACCTGGTTTCGTCCAGTCGCGGCATGCTGGTGAGTTGTCCGCATGCGACGTTCGAAATCGGGATTAATGGTATGACCAGCAAGCTGCATGTCTTCGAACGCAATATCCAAGGCCTCATGCCCGGCTACGGCAAGAGTATGGATAAGGTTTTCGTACAGATACTGCGCTGGAACATAACCTGCGGCTTTGAGCTCCTCCAGAATCGGGAAAGCGTTAATGAAGTTGGGTTGCGCTAGATGGAGGGTCACCATCTTCGCGATCATGTCGTGGTCCAAGTGTATTTCAGCGTCCTTGAAATCTTGATACAAGAGTTCGGCGTAAGCGACATTTTTGGTCGAGATACATGCATCGACGAAAATGTGGAAGGTTTCGGCGTTGGGGACCAACCCATACGACTTGATCGACTTGTAGTCGCCGAGCGCGCGCGACAAAGGTTGGGTGGAGACGGAGGCTTGCAGAAGAGCATTGAAAGCGGAAATATCAACTGGTGTGTTCTCTTCATGCATCTGGGTAAGGGCCGCCCACAGATCGGGACAGATGTCCGGATTTTCTTCAACGGCATGAACGATGGGGAGGGCGGAATGCAGTGTGGGATTCATGTTGCTATTTCGCATGATGTTCAGGGTGGCGAATGCTCCCTTGAAGTTCCGAGCTCGGCAGAAGGCTTCTACCAGCGGGGTAAGATGGTGCTCCTGCCATGGTATTTCCAACGCTTGCAGGACACTGAGCACGTCCGCAGCCAAATCGGGAAGGCCATTCCGCGCAGCTGTATTCGTTACCAGCGTGCAAAGCCCTTCATCGGGTGAAACGGATAGATTCGCGACAAGAGTGTTCCAACATTCCAAGACTCCTTCGCCCTTGAAAACGAGAGTTGACCGTCAAGGGTCGACATAGAGAGCAACCACTCACATAAAGATTGTCAGCAGACGAACGTAAGCAAGCAAGCCAGACGGAATCCTCAAGTTTGCGGACGGTCTCAGCCTCGAAGGCATGGGCAAGATCTAGCGCAAGTCTTGGGTGCCCAATTTCGGCGGCGAGTATAATGACAGCCTGCGCGGCCGCGCCTTCGGGGAGAAGATTGTTGGCACGCATGGCATGAAGACACTGGATAGCCATTTCGAGATTTTTGAACTCTACGAAACGGGTTATGAGGAGTGTGTATGTGGCCGAGTTCGGAGCCACTTCTAGCTCCATCATCTTGGTTAGAACGATGGGGAGGTAGGCAGACGATTCAGTTCGATAGGCCTATAGTAGCGGCGGGGGAGTTAGATTATGTAGCATGCCATGAATCATAGCCAACTGACGTGCAGGATGTGATTGAACGACGCGACATTGGGAGCAATGCCGACGGACAACATGTCCTCCAAGACGGCCCACGATGGGGCAGCATACCCGTCGTGTGCGAGGGCACGCAAGAGGGTGTTGTAGGTGGCTATGGTAGGCCGAACGCCCTGCTGCTTCATGTCTGCCGCGAGAAGAAAGCAGGTGGGAATCCACGAGCGGTCGACCGCTGTGGCCATGTCGAGGTCGAAACGAGCTGCGGTCGAGCGAGAACGAGTTTTCTGGAAGTCTGTAGTGTTTCCACCGAAGGACCATGGCTTTGCGCGGAGACCAGCAGTCAGCTCAGCAGCAGACGGGGAGGCAGACTGCGCAGAGGCAGAGGCAGACTCGAGAGAAGCAAGCCGCCGTACACCTAGAGCGACCCGCTTTTTTTCGCGGGCAACACGCCTTAGCATAATGAAGCACAAACTGATCACATCAGTTCCCTTCTTGAACCGTGCCACCACCATGGTATGGACCCTCCTCACCTGCCCTCTTGTCCGCGCCCTAACACTCTTCCCAGTTCTACTCCGAAACAATATTGTCGCGTCGCGGGCCTCTTGGAAAAGTATGGCTCGCCGCACACATGGAGCGCAAGCTCTCCAAAACCCAGACACTCCAGACCAACATCGAGCAGTCCGTTGGTACGCGTCAGTTCAACCAGCCCTGCATCCCCTCATCCCGCTCTTCCAGGTGTGATCATGGGCCAAGAGGTCGAGGTTATGGCTCTGCGTCTCTCCGGCCAGTTGCTTCTCGGTGTCGTTCGAATCTACAGCAGGAAGGCCAAATATCTTCTGGACGACTGCAACGAGGCCCTTCTCAAGATCAAGATGGTCCGTGTACTCCGCGAGTCGTCTACGCCAATGTTCGCTCATCGCCGTTTTCCAGGCCTTTCGTCCTGGTATCGTCGACATGACTGAGGACCAACTCGCGGTGAACAAAAACGCAATCACTCTCCAAGGCAATGCCCTCGATATCGACTTGCTCATGCCCGACCTTAATTGGTACGAGTCACCGCCTCCGTCCATCCCCTGCCGTTCCTGACATTCTCCCCTGGAAATAGGGACGCGGACTTTGAGGATCGGCCGTTGCCACCCCAGGGTCACCATCAAGCGCGGGTAGATGATATTACTCTCCGCACCGCGGCAGATGCCTTCCAAAATTTCGACGTCAGCGACCCGTTCGACATCGGACCGTCCGACGGTATAGGGTCGCAGGATTTTTTGGATCTCGGTCTTGACTGGGGAGACGGCGAGAAGCCCAGCGAGAATGACGAGAACGACAACATGAGTGTCGATGGCAGCGTCGGCGTCGGCCGAGATCTCGCTGTCGTCGAGGAATCTCTCGACGCTCAATTCATGCCCAACAACGGCGACATGGATATGGACATCTTCTCCAACCACAGCAAGAGCAGAGGAGGCTCCGAGCATCCGTTCAATGGGGACATAAATCTCGATATGCCGGATTTTGACCTTGGAATTGACTTTGGCGACATCAACGACCACCAGAAGACACCGGACCAGACCAGGTCATCCAGAGCATGTACGTCCTTGATATCTATATCTATATATATAATTATCTGATATAACGCTCTATAGCTTCGCCTCTCAGCGATGCGCCTCTGACGCCCCCTCCCCAGGACCCAAACCCCCTCCCTGACGCCGATAAAACTCCAAAGGTCAAGCGCAAACTCAAGGAGAAGAAGCAAATTATCGACTCGGTCACCGAGCTCCAAGGAGGCCCTGGCGCGAAGGTTGGCAGGCGGAACGGTGGTCTTGGCGCCCAGGTCACCACCGATGTCAGCGGTATCTTGACCGACCAGCAGTTTCTTCCCCGGTCTTCAGTCGTGCAGCGACTTCTCGAGATCCGCGACGACCCTATTGCCCATTTCCTGCCCACCAAAGTCACCCCCAACGGCACATTCTTCTGCGCCGCTCCGCCTGGCCTTGCCCCAGAACTCGCGGAGCTCTTCCTGCGTCCCCTTACGACTCTATCATCCAAGCGCAGAGGCGCTTCGCCCGAGAAAAGACCCAATAAACGGGCGAGGCTCGACGGCAGCGTGAATGGAGACGACGACATCGAGCTTCCCCGGCGTGACGCAAGCCTCGCACCCAGCATTGGCATGCGAAGCGATCTCATGGGCAGGGCAGGGAGCATGGGCCCTGATGGTGCTTTCGATTTCGGCGACCAGGGCGCGGGACTAGACGGTTATCAATTCGAGGTCCCGGAATACGTAGATGTGAGGGGGAAATCCGTGGCCCCTTCTGAGCTCAGCCGGTTATCGACCCCTGCTGCAGATGGAATGGCATTCGATGAAGGCGTCGAAAGTTACGCCGATGTGACGTGTCCCATCGTCATGTTCGATGTGAAGCCTTCTACTCAAAGCCAAGCGGTTGAAGAAGATGTGGACGAGAACGAGGGCAAGGGCTACAGCAAGAATACTGTCAAGGCCCTCGGGATCATACGGAAGGAATTGAAGCCGATAGATGGCGATGAGGACGAGGAAAAGAGTCTCAGCTTCCGTCAATTGGCAGACAAAGTATGTGTACGCCCTTCGCCTGCTGTTTTCCAGCTCACCCTCTATCCAAGGCTTCCCGGCGTGCTGCTGCATCGTTTTTCTTCGAACTGCTCGTTCTAGGCACGCGGGATTGCGTCCAATTGACGCAGCCAGCGCCATTTGAGAACATCGAAATCCGCGCCAAAGACAAACTATGGGAGCGACAGCGCCACGGATCCCCTGCGCCGTCTCGGGGTACCTCTGTTGCCCCGTCTATTGGATCTGCCATGGGGCTGTAGTCGGATTATACTTATTTAACGATGATTTATGGAGGATATAGGATGTTGAGATTTCTCAACACATGGCTAGTTCTCTTTCTTGTTTTGTTGTCGTAGTAGCAGTTGTATGCACCCCTCGTAAATGTACTTGTGAGCTTGCGACGACCGAGAACGCTGTGATCATCGTCCGAATTAGGCGTGATCGACTTGGAAAAATGACCTCTCCTCCCTCTTTCAAGTCGCTTGGTCTCATCGACCCGTTGCTCGAGGCACTCGAACAAATAAACTTCACCACCCCCACCGACATCCAGGTCGAGGCTCTTCCTCATGCGCTGGAAGGACGAGACATAATCGGTGTTGCTTCGACTGGCTCCGGAAAGACTGCTGCTTTTGCTCTACCGATCTTGCAAAAGCTATGGGAGGATCCCAAAGGCTTATTCGCGTGTGTCCTCGCCCCCACGCGTGAATTGGCCTTCCAGATCTCACAACAATTCGAATCTCTGGGCTCTCCTATGGGTGTGCGGTCCGCGGTGATAGTAGGAGGCGTTGAGACCATAGCACAGTCGGTAGCCCTCGCCAAGCGTCCCCATGTCGTGGTGGCGACGCCGGGAAGGTTATTGTGGCACCTCGAGAACACGAAAGGGTTCAGCTTGAAGGGAATCAAGTTCTTGGTGCGTCCTTGACAACTTGCCAATGGAGCCAGCTTGACCCTCAATTCAGGTGTTGGACGAGGCCGACCGCCTTCTTGACATGGACTTTGGACCTGTCATTGACAGGATTCTAAAACTGGTGCCCACGGAGCGCACAACCTATCTGTTCTCCGCAACGATGACCTCGAAAGTCGCCAAACTGCAACGAGCCAGTCTCTCGAATCCCGTAAAAGTCGAGGTCTCGACGAAGTTGGTTCATTTAAAAACTGGTTTCATCTCAACTGAACCTGGAACAGATATCAGACTGTCTCGACATTGCTACAATACTATCTGTTTATGCCGTTACAAGACAAGGACACCTATCTCGTTTCCCTGGCCAACTCATTAGCACAAAATTCCATGATTATCTTCACAAGAACAGTTCACGATGCCGGACGGTACGACACGCATCCATGCGTCTCAGTACAGAGGGAAAATACTGACTCGTTATAGGATCTGTATTATCCTACGGACGTTGGGACTTCCTGCAGTTCCTTTACATGGTCAACTTAGTCAAAGTCAACGCCTTGGCGCATTGGGGAAGTTTAAAAGTGGCAGTAGGAAAGTGCTTGTGGCAACTGATATTGCAAGCCGGTGCGCTATATCCCCTACATCCTCCTGAGGTTCATCCTTAACGAGCAAAGGGGTCTGGATATTCCATCCGTTGATGTTGTCATCAACTTTGACATCCCGACACATTCAAAAGATTATATTCACCGCGTTGGACGGACGGCTCGAGCAGGGCGTGCCGGCAAATCCATAACACTCGTAACACAATACGACGTCGAGCTAGTCCAACGCATAGAGCAGACCATCGGCAAACAAATGGAGTTATGGCCCACTGATGCAGAGGAGATTGCCCTGCTCAAGGAGAGGGTAAATGAGGCTGGCAGAGTGGCAGCAGTAGAGCTAAAGGAGCAGAATGCAAATGCCAAGGGTGGAGGAAATGGACGAAAACACAAGCGAGAGAACGGAGGAGGACGTGAAGATGAGCGGGATCGGGACGACGACGTGGTTGAGGCAGGTATACCGGCGCGACGGAAAAAAATCAAGAGTAGGTAGCTGTAGGTAGACGTAACTACTAGACGCAAGTCATACGGTGGTATTTGGTATTAAGCAATAGGGGTATACACGCGGAGGGACGATATCTCCCAGTATGCTTCGTCGAAGGCGGTGGGATTGTTGTCGACGTCTGTTGATCTTGAGCATGCTGAGGATTGACGGAAAATGCTTTGAACCTTACAGTCTTCGCATGAGGATGGGCAGCTCGAGTTGCCATACGCTGAACCGGCCCAGTCACCCTGGAGAAATATCAGTTCAGCTGGGGGCCACGGAATTGTGAGCAATTACACAAAAGGTCAGGTCAAAGACTATGTTGTGTGCATTGAAATGAGACGCATAATCGCATTGTTCTGCAGGGAAAGCGGCATCGGGTATTCCCCAGAGGGCTTGATCAGGGTTCACGGTGTTGAGTCCTTGGACGACTTCCAGCGGGACAGTTGAATCATCCCGGGGCCAAAACCACATGTAGATTCCACAAGATGCACGTTGCATAGCGAACCATCCGCCGCTGTTTGAGTTGAAGCCTTGACCGTAAGAGTTAGGCTTGGTGAATTCAACGCCACATCCCTGATTGTAGTTGACGGAGGCATCGCACGCAGTAGAGACAGTTTGACTAGAGGACTTCAGCACCCAGTCGACAAGGAAAGATCAAGGGGAAGTACAGACCCGCGCTGGTTCCGCGTCTGAGTCATGTTGCAGTTTGATGTCGTATGCAGTGAGCCGAGATTCATAGAGTTCCGGTTCACCCCTGTGCAACGTCTCGATATGTAATCTTACGCAGGAGAATATTGACTTAACTTCAATGATGTCAATTTCGCCACCCTGTGGCCACGGGCCAGTATGGGAAACGGTCCACCTTCTCAAAAATCAGAACAAGGCACAGGTCAGTTTCGTGAGTTTACCATGCTGGCCAAGTCGAGCATCCCGCGGGCATGTGCCACAAGTCAAGAACCAAGACAGAGTCAGCGTACGCAGAGGGTGACGAGATTCTGACACTCTTGCGACCAGGATCGGCGGGAGGCACAAGGTTGAGGTTGTCGGCTCGCATAAGGAAGGAGGTCTCGGAGGCTGCGAACCATTAGACAGATCTAGAAGTCAAGCGTTAGGATGACTGCACTTGCCCACGGAAAGATTTGTAGCTATGGCGGTGGCTTTGTCGACATATTTTACCCTCCCGTGGGTAGGGTCGCTGAATGTTTCCCAGGTCCAGTTGAAGAAGCCGGAACCAATGAAGGTGTCTGCGATGGAGTAGGATTCGGATGCCGTAACGGGGACAGAGAGACACAGGAGGAGCACGGAAGCCAGCATGATGTCCAAGAGCAAGAGAGGCGGGAGGCTGACCGTTGGCGAGCCATTACTTGGTATCGCGGGCGGAATGCGGCTGACGAGGTGAAAGGCTGTACCTGCGGATAAATTTGCCTCTGCAGAGAGCGCCAGAGAACGAGATGATAGGAATTGAATCTGTACTTGAAGTGGTGGCCGTGATACTGGGAACTCTAGAATTCATTCAAAGTTCCGATTCGCTTGAGTTAGCACACCCACGGTCTCACGCGAGGGTCGTCGAAGCCACAGAGCGATTCGATTTCAGACCCGATACTGCAAGTCCGGTCCATATGTAAGCGTAAAAGTACATACGCAGTGTATATTTGAGCCTCAAAGGAACACACTCGCGCCTAGAAATCCGACTCGACGCGGTGCTCCTCCCGCGGGATAATGGGCCCTAGATCCACCACGGTGTAAAACGCAAACGTCTTGATCTCCGGAGGTTTACCTGCAGTGGCCTTGGAAGCCGTGGCCTCCCCTTCATTCGATTCGGACGGTGTGGGGTCGTCCGAGCGGTACGTATATGAGACGAGCATATTGAACTACAGCACGGTTAGGGGTGCACCATATTGTGCGGCGAGGCATCACGCACCTTGACGTTCCCTCGCGCCTCCTTGCCGATAACGACCTCGCCGCCGACGACAGTGACATTCGCCTTCTTCTCGAGGACGCCTACCATCTTGAGCTTCCCGCGGGTGTCCTTCTCACGGCCTGCGATCCTTCCCGCGATGCCAAACTCGTCGTCGTCGTCGAGCCCGAACATGTCGTCGTCTTCGTCGTCCTCGTACTCCCACGCCTCGGCGAACGCGGCGATGGGGAACGAGCTAGAGGGCAGGGAGACGGCGAACGGCGGGCGACGCGCCTTTTCGGGCGAGGCACGGCCGGACGATGAAGACGCGACGGCAGTGGCGGAAGCGTGGACACGCTGCACCGTCAGCCGAACCTGGATGGGGTCATATAGTGGGTTGGTGAGGGCAAGGTGGAAGGGGTACGTTTTCCCCGCGTGTATCCCCGCCGCGCCACGCTCGTCGTCGACCACGGTAGCAGTCGACTTGCTCAGTGTGCGCTTTGCGGTCTCGGAGTTGGCGGCCTCCTGCTGGTGAGGCAGGGCGGCGGTGATCGCGGGCAGGTAGTTGGCCGCGACGAGCTTGATCTTGTACCGCACGGACTGCGCTTTTTGCTCAGGCTTGATCAGGATATGCGCACACGCAGGACACCGTTTTGAGCGTTTTGAATGAAGTGGTATTCGTAGCGGCTTCAGATCGCTGTGGATAGATGAATAAGTAGCCTTGGTACAGAGACGGTCAGCAAGACCCACGTCGTTCGCAGAGACGTCGCCCAGCTGTTGACCCATCGCTGCTCCAGATTCGCAACCTCGTTGACGTTCTCAAGATGGCGCATGTAGTCGACGTCCGCCTCGCCTCCACCTGTCCCCCGCGCACTGGCGGATACGATGTCGACGCGACTGCGGTACTCGGGCATCTCGTCTTTGTTCGCGGTCTTGTCCTTGTTTAATCCACCGCCTCGCCCACTGCGAGCAAGAGGGTTGTACTTGCTGACGCCGGGAATGTCGCGCGCAAGGGCAGCGGAGGCAGCGGCTGTGATAGAATTGGTGCGAACATGATGTGAGTGCGCTGCGCTGCTGGGGTGGGCAGCAGGAGCGTTTGAAGTAGAAGAGGAGAGCGATGATGCACGTATGATGGGTTCAAAATGCTCCTTCACCCGCTCGAATTCCAGCGAGTCCGGGGCAGAGTCTTCAAACTTCTGCAGCTGCGCTGGAGCGTCTATTAGATGGGAACCCGCGGGTATATGATCGACATACCAGCGAGACCAGTGGGTTTCTCAAATGTGATGCCGACTTCGGCGGAGTCCCATCTGCAATGATTACAGTACAAGAAGAAGGGCGGTTCACCAATCGTGCTGATTGGGATGGCGAGCCTGCCGTCGCCCAGATCCGGAGGGTCAGAAGGTACCACTGCTAAGGTATTGCGACAATTAGGACACATGAAGCAGTTCCGCGCGCATCTAACGTGAACGGTCAGCCCATGAGCCGCGACGCTGAAAGTTATTGGAAACCTGTTCTTCTCTGCGCGCACGCTGGCACTTGGGACCTCGAAGAGGCAGTTCGGGCAATAATAGCCACTGACTTCGACCGACACGCATCGGTTACACCGAACTGCGTCGCATTCCTCGCAAAAGAAGAGACTGTGGAGAGAGTGGAAGCTATGCGAGGAGGATGGCAGATGAGGTGGCGGCGGTACGGTGGACTGGGAGATGCATGGACAATGGTAGTCGACAGTTGGAGGCATGCAACCCAATTCTAAGGTTGCAATCCCAATCTGGCAAGTTCATTGGGAATCGTCAGCCGCTGAGCCGCCCCATCTTGTCCTCGTCCACCATGTTTTTCTCGATATTTTCCAACCTTCTCTTGTCGTCCACCGTCGTTACTGCGAAACCTTTGCCCCCCGCTCCACCCGTAGGCCGACTTGTACCGATCAACCGCTCATTCCGTCAAAAGCCGCCCGTGCACACTTCTTCCTTGCCAATCTTTGACCCTGAATGTGTTGTAGGTGCTATTCTTTCATTCTGCTGCTATAGTTTACCGTGAACCAGAAACGGGAACTTCGTGGCCTAGGGAACAAGTACCGGCGTGCCCCCATGTATCTCAAGGAGATCAACATTGCATCTGGGTTCGATGGCTTTTTAGACAGTCTTGTTGTGGAGTCTGAGGCTGAAGACCCGTTCATTGATCCGCCCGTTCTCATCGCCCATACAATGCCGCTGAAAGACTATATCTCTGGCAACCTGGATTTGATGTACTTTGGACCTGTAGCCTTTGGGACGCCTCCACAGAAGCTGACGGTCGACATTGACAGTGGATCTGCTGACCTATGGGTGGGTCTACCGGGCGAATTTGATCAGTCGACCGGCTAAACTGTCTTTAGATACCTGTCGACTGCAATGGGTGTGCAAATAAACAGTTCGCCACCAGTAGTTCGACGTCGTGCAAGTATTCAAACGAGAGTTTCTCTGTCTTTTATGTCAGTCCAGATTTGCTCCCTCGTTACTTGGTCAATAACTCGATTGGCAGGGCTCTGGCGAGGTTTCCGGTATACTGATGCAAGATGTTGTGTCTATCGCGGGTCTGGAGGTCCAGGATCAATTTTTTGGTGGCGTCTCAGAAGTGTCAGACGATTTCAACGGCCTGCCAACCGATGGTCTCTTGGGTCTAGCTTTTGGTACCATCGCCCAGTCCGGAAAACCGACCTTCTTTGAGACACTCATCAAGAAAAATATGCTGCCTGCTCCCATGTTCTCTGTCCACCTTTCCCGAAATCAAGAGAGTGGTTCTGATGTGTGCTTTGGATGCGTCGACAACCTCAAGACGCTCGGTCCTGTGGAGTGGGTTCCAGTTCTCAACCAGACATACTGGTCTGTGTCGATGGACGCCGTAGTGGTCAACACAAATCAGTTGGTACGAACCGACATCATTGCGGTTGGTATCTTCCAGATTCCTTCCTCGTTCCCATCCTCACAGTTTCAAAGATCATCGACACAGGCAGCACCTTGGTGTACCTCCCTCAAACAACGGTTCAAGAGGTTTATGCCATGGTGTGGGGCATTTTCAGACCAATTAGCCCACGCTGACAACCTGATAGATACCGGACTCGAAGCCTGCTCCTCAATTTGGACCTGGTGCGCATCGAACCATCACAATAATGCCTGGTTTAACCTCAACTCAGAATTCTACACATATCCGTGCTACACCAAACTCGATATCAAGTTTTCGTTTGCCGGACGCCGCTTTCAGATAAACCAGGTTGACTTCAATCTTGGTACTACCCTTCCTTAGGCAATTCGCATATTGAGCTAATGTTTATTGTCAGGGCTGGCCGCACCAAATTCGCCGTGAGATCCCTGCTCGATTCTGTCAATATTCTACTGACAACCTCGGCAGGGATTGCGTTGGCGCCATTCTTTCCCTTGCGTCTGAAGGATTCCCGTCCAACCTCGGAATTATCGGTAAGCAGGATCTTACCTTCACCTCATCTCTTCATTCAGAATGTGGCCGCAGGTGATGCCTTTTTAAAGTCATGTACGTCGAGTTCAAGTCCCGAATGTGCCCTGGCTGACTTTTTCACAACAGGGTATACAACTTTTGATTACTCAGGGGGTGGAAGAGTTGGATTCTCACCCAGCATCAATAATAAATAGATCTTGTTTGCAATCGACTGGTTTGCTGGGTATAATCTTCCCTTGAAGCTTTTGAGTTAGCGCCAGGACGATAGGATCTATCTCAGGCAGGCTTGCTGCAGAACCTCGACGAGGAGGGAAAGAAGCAGATATAACCGGGTATAATTTACAAACACCATTTACAACCGAATTTAAGCAATCTTCGACTTGGATCGTCCACCCCCGATGATTTTGGCTCTCTGGCCGATCATATGGGTGTACAACTGGTACAAGGCTAAGTAGCAATATCAGTCGCTATGGCGATACAAACAAGCAATGAGACTTACAAGGCCACCACAACAGAAAGAGGCCAGCACGGGCGTATTCGGGCGCTGTCCAGCCCAAAAACGATTTAAAGGTAGGGATACCAGAGGGGAAGGGGAGAGTGGCATAGCTGAGGAATGCCTCAGAGCCCGCTCCGACGGGATAGAGCACGTAAAACATGGTGTAGCGCAGGTACAACAGGATAGGAGGGTCGTATCCAAGGAGACTACTCGCATAGAACGAGTAACGGACAACCTCGGTCATCGACCAAGCCAGAACGGCTGAGGTGTACAACGGATTTGTGCGTGCCTATGAGACATTGAGGGAAGGATGGACATGATGAGCGTGAATACAACTCACAACATCAAATTGTTGTACTATGCCCCAAACGATCCAGAGCCGACTCGCGACTTGCATGGCGGTCGTTTGAAGAGGACTGCGGACCCAACCAAGAACAGAGTGTAGGACCTCTAGTATCGCACAGGTCTGCACAATAGCGACTGTCCCGCCGATACGAAAGTATGTGGTTGTCGAACGGCGATAGACTGGCTGCAGGAAGGTGGGGAGACGCGACTCGATGGTGAAAGAGACACCTGGAGTCGAAGATTTGAAGAATGGGATGGAAGATAGGACACGCGAGAAGGTTGACGGCGCGGAGGCTGCTACTCGGATGTTGGAGGACCTTCCATCCAGGTTGGACAGGTGGATGAGTGTGACGATGAGGATAAAAGCCCATCCCAGAGTGGACAAGACATTATAGGCCAACAGATAGTACTTGACCAACTCCGGGGTTTCTGGGATTGTATGAGGGTAGATGGCTAAAGATTGACATAGGACGGACCGAGCTTTGTTTTAGCAGACTTGGCCGGTACCGCAGGTGCGCCATTTGTCGTACTCGCGGCACTCGCGTTCGCGCTTTTTTTGTTCGCCATCAGAGTTGGGAAAAACAAACGATGACTTATGTAAGACAATGTTGGGATCATCATTGCTGGAAAATCGAAGAGGCGGACGTTATGGTTGTGGAGACAGCTCGAAACAACATTATCATTCAGGGAGGTGACGAGGGAGTATTGCGAGTGTGTACGTAGACAAACAAGATTGCAGAGTGCAGTGCAAAGCGAGACGATGGAAGCAGCCCGACCAATAAATCAGAGACAGATGATTGAATAAAGAAGATAAAAAGGAGAGTGGGTGTCGCGTGTTTCCGATTAGTTACGATGAAAGACACCGAATTCCAGATGCAACGAGCGGCGTAGATGTGGTATAGGCGTGAAGTGACGTACAGGGTATACCACCAGGGGAGATAAAAATCGGGTATGTCGTCTCGCAGCAGAGACGCTGCACTACATACCCGCAACCTCGTTAAGAGGTGGAAGGTGGGAGGGGAGGGCTCCCATTATATGGCCAGATTTAGGATTCCCCGGACGTCTGGGACGGACGTCAGATCCGCGAGGAATGGTATGAGGTCGGTGAGCTCCACGTCATGAGGGTCATTAAACCATGAGGAGACCGGGACGGCATTGTGAGGGTGGAAGATGTAGGAGGCTGGGGAATTATCCAAAATTATTGTGTCCGCTATAGGCCGGCCTAGTTGAGATAGATCCTGCGGAGTGTCCATCTTCAGCAACAACGATCTCTGAATAGCGCTCAAGAATTACCTTGACGTAGTTACCCTTGTGGCTAAAGCAGCTCTCCCTGAACAACCGATGTGCGACTACCTGATGAGTATCAAGCTTGTCTAACACTGGATCAGCATACTGGGGGTGAGGGATCAGCATGGGCGCAGCATCTTTAAATGAGGATGCCAACTTTGCTGAGACTCGCAGTGAATATGACGACTTCGTATATCTCCCCCATCCTCTTTAAAAAATCATCCACACCCGGCCGCTTCAGTACATGGAAGTGGTGCCAGTGAAACTCGATTTCTACAGGGACAATAAAATCCGGCTGAGGTATAGGCTAGAAAGAAGATGGAGTTTCGACAAGGATACTTTCGATGCATATGGTATCACACACCTTGAAACTGCTGTGGACCAACGTCTCGTCCAAGTCAAGCACCAAGCATTTCCGGCCGATGTGTTCTGGAGCAATGGGGGGCAAAAGAGGTTTGGGCGTGCCGTCCTAACGGGCAGATGTCAGGTCCAGAAGGGAGGGGTACAGTGTTATGCGTACCGGCCCCATCGGAATGCCAGATCCGCCGTTCTTTATGAGGCGCTCTTCCTGAGCCTGCTCATCCATGGCACGACGGTCGTCGCCTTCATCATCCGTGAAGCTCGTGCCATCGGAGTCCTCGGAGGAATCTCTGGTGTGAGTTCTGGCGATGAGTTCGCCGGTGGAGCCCGGCGGCTGGACGGCGCCAGATGTCAGGCCGTCGGTCTCGTCCTCGGGTAACAAATGGGAACTCGGAGGAGGTTGTACGATAATTTCTGAGCCGGCCCGAGAGGGCGGGCGCTCAATGTTGATGGTGGGTGGAGCGGCCAGAAGGGCGCCGTTGGACGACACCCAGGCTTCAGAAGTCGCGGTCTGAGGACCTGCTTCAGACTGGCGCCGCTCAGCCATTTGCGGGCCGGACAAGGCCTCGTCCATGTCCTGTGCCGTGGCGTTGGAGTCGGGGCCCACGCAAGGCACGAGCTTGTAGACCACCCGCGTCAGGAAAGTCGGCTTTGTGCGAGGGCGATGCGACGCAGGCTTCACAATGGAGTGTGATGTCGAAGACGAGACCGCAGTCTGGGAGGTGGAAGACTTGTTGCCTTTGCGGTGATAGAACATAGTCCGTTTGTGATTACCAGTGAGAGTAGTATTGAGAGAACCTTGCTCCTTATCGTCAGGCATTGCAGCCAGTGATACTGACGGAGGATCCGCAGCGGGAGCAGGCGACGGGGCCTGCCCTTGGTCATCAGCGCTAATCGGTGGCTCGCCCGCCAGAGTGGCCGGGTCGTTATGGGACACAAATGAGACAAAGAAAACATTGCATTTTCTGGGATGCTCACTGCTTGTACTGGCTGAGTTCTCGACAGCGTGGCCCACGTCCTGGACGGGCTTTTCGTCACCGACCTTGTCATCCCTTTGCTTTTTCCGAGACAGCGAGAAGAGACGCTGTCTGAAGGGTTTGTCAGCGGAAGCAGCTGGTACACCGTCCGTGGTGGCTGGAACGGCGGGGGTGGCCATAGGATGAAAGGAAGATGGGCTGAATGAAGCTTCAAGAAAGGAAGGTCCCCGACTTCCGCGTGACACAACAACTCAGACACCTGGGCTGATTTTTTCTGTACATGGCCGCAAGTGAGCACTCTTGTGCCCTCAAAAATCCTGCTAACCAACCCAGAATCCTCTCGCAAGACAATTGTTCCACTCAAGTCAAGTGTGTTTTGTCGTACACGCCCAGACCCGAGCCTCATCAGTCTGCTAGAGCTCAAGAAAGACCCGGGCATCCCCAGGCTACCCAACATAAAGGTCCGCAATGCAGAAAAAAGCAAGGCTCGCGCTGTAAGTCGACGGGATCCACGCAGCGTGTTCTGACCGCCCAAAAGCCCCCGCCTCAGCCGCGACTCGACCCCGACGCCGTGATGGCGACTGAACCGAGCCTCTTCACTCTCGCAAACTTGCTAGAGGAGCCCTCGACGTCTGACAAGACGAAGGAGCAAATGCGCCGATATTATCTTAGAACACTCCACAAAGTCATCGACCAAAGCGACATTGTGATCCTTGTGCTGGATGCCCGTGACCCCGAAGGATGTCGCAGTAGACTGGTCGAAGAAGAGGTGCGCCGACGCGAAAGCGAGGGCAAGAAGCTGGTTTTCGTATTAAACAAAGTCGGTGCGTCGAACGGTCTCTTCACGCCTCGAAGGTGATTTACGTCGTGACGACAGATCTTATACCACACGCCAATGCTCAGCAGTGGCTGAAGCACTTGCGACACTCAACGCCAACGCTTCCCTTTCGTTCCCCGTCGTCGGCGCAGCATCAGCGCACCAATATTTCTTCGTCGACGGCCCCTTCCCTGATCAAACTGCTCAAGGCATACAAGCCGTCAGCTGGGAGCGTTACCGTTGGTGTGGTCGGTTATCCCAATGTCGGCAAGAGCAGTCTAATCAACTGTCTCAAGAGGAGCAAGGTAAACATACTGTCTATGGCCCAACCGACGGCATCCCAACTCTCTGTAGGTCTGCGCAGTAGCTGCTCAGCCCGGCCACACGAAAGATCTGCAGTCCGTGCAACTCGAGCGCGGTATGCGTATCGTTGACTCGCCTGGTGTGGTATTCGACGATGAAGAAGCAAAGGCGGGCAACATACTGCTTCGGAACGTTGTTAAAGTAGAGGATGTCGACGACCCGATCGCCGTTGGTCAGTCCTTCACTGCGCACGCCCATTTTTATGCTGATGTCAACAGTCGAGGAGATTTTGATGCGAACGCCGCCAGCTACGATACAAAAACTTTACAATTTGCCCGAGTTCAAATCGACACTCGAGTTTCTGACCATGCTAGCTCTGAGTAGCGGCAGACTTTTGAAGGTTGTTCGTCCCAGCCGTGGTAGAGACGTCGTGCGAGCTGACAATTTTGCAAAGGGCGGGACGCCTGACCTGACATCCACGGCACGCCACGTCCTGACCGATTGGAATCACCAAAAGATACCCTACTTTTCTGAACCGCCAGCGGTACATCCCTCTTTAATACCTTCTACCGGTGCGTCGTTTCTCTCGGTGTCGAGACTTGGACTGAGAAAAAAAAACAGTCGGCTCTGGTGCGACGGCAGTGATTGCTCCAGGAGCGGAACAGGTTGGGCAAGCTCAGATCCTGAGCGCGTTTTCGGAGCCGTTTTCACTTCCTGGGCTGTTTGGAGACGCGGACGCTGGTGCTTTTGGACCAGGTGCTGGGGACGTCGTTATGGACGCCGACGAGGAGGGGGACGTGTTTGTCGATGCTATGGACGAGGACGAGTTTGCGATGCAGGCGGATGTCCCGCCCCCGCCGCAGAATCCGAAAAAACGGGCAAGATCTGCGTCGCCATCACCGTTCCTGGTCCGGTCAGAGGAGCTGCCGGTGCCACAATTGAACGAAAAGTACGCGCACCGGCAGCCCAAGCGACTGCGCAAAGCGAATGCGACGGAGGCGGAGGTGCGGGAGCGGAATCCGCTGGGCCGGGCGGTGCTGAAGAAGGAGGCGAAGCGGGCACGCAAGGCGGCGCGGAATGCGGCGCGGGCGGGCGCAGCGGGGATGGAGGTCGACGACGAGGTGCACTTGGGGGTGACATTTATGGCTGAGGTGATGTAGCTGACGATAACGAGTCATATGAAATGACATGGATGGATGACACATCTGCCGCACGTGATGTGTTTGGCATAAGCCGGCATTGGCCGGGGACACGCTGACAAAGGCCTCCATCGCGCAAAGTTAAGCAGTCTCTCGGAATGATGCAGAACGCACAGAGCCAGGACAGCGTCCAGCAGGGAATACATGACCCTGCCAGTTCCCCGTCCAGGACTTCCCGAAAACGCAAAACTCCTCCCACAAATCCAGAACCCGCAAACTCTCTTCCCAACCTCTCCCACATGATAAATCCGATGGCCTCTCTCCCTCCGACAGCAAACTACCAGTACAGCGCGGACTTTTCTCCCGGCGGTCTCCCCCCAACCAACCAGCCATCCGCCACCGACCCCCAGCAGCACCAATCCCAGTCGCCGCCCCCCAACTCCCAGGCCGGCCGCGCACTCAGCTCCAGTAAGCGCGCGGAGCAGAACCGGAAGGCACAGCGCGCATTCAGGGAGCGTCGTGACCAGTGAGCAGTCGACCAGCAGTCCTGCATATGCATCCTTCGCTGACCAAGCCGCAAGACATGTCAAATCACTCGAGTCCCGCTCTGCGCTCCTTGATGCCGCCCTCGCCTCGGCCGACGAGGCAAACCGACGCTGGGAGGAGTGTCGCACGCTCGTGGACCAGCTCCGTGTCGAGAATGCAGCCTTGCGCGCGGCTTTGAACCAGCAGGCGCAGCTGTTGCCGCCCAGCGCTCTGAACAACCACGGTGCGCATTTGGAGGAGACGGAGGGTGCGAATGGACCCCCCGAGCTTAAGAATAATTCAGCAGAAGGACCGAAGGACCAGTGAATCGAGCCATCCGCAGTGCGAGGTCGCAGGTGGGGTTAGGATTGGGGCCCGTCGTCGTCGTGCCTGGTTCCGAGAGTTGGCGCATTTGCGAATGCTTGTAATTAAATATCTGTTGTATAGTCCAGAACCCAAGTTGCATCGCCAGAGAGAGTCTCTTGAAATGCTGATGAGAGTCAACTCGTTGGCACGACGCTTAGCTCAGCGCCCAAACCTTTGTCAGGGTAAAAGCCTTTGTCATCCTTCCTCGCAGCAACGTCGACGGATCGCTTGACGCCCAGTCTGGAGGAAGGGGCATGGGCAACGAGTTGCTCGCTAGCTTGAGCGCCCCAGCTGGTTGACTCGCATCTACCAATCCCCGGCCTTGCCGGTGAGCTCGCTCTGGTCGACAACTTGTCCCTTTACATTGAAGCTTGAAGCTTGAACCCCCTAATGCCTTGCACCACATTCCGTGTACATCGGACGTCCCCCGCCACTCGTTCCCGAAGCCGATTGGGTCTTCAAACTCAAGCTCTCTGTGTGCTCTCTCGGCCTTTGTGGTTTAAGCTCATAGCTCTGCTATATTTCCGTGGTGCTTTCGCTGTCCCCATTTCGCACTTGATTCAATTAACCGCGGATAATCGCTAGTACAGTGACAAAGACTATCATCGCCTGGAACGAGTGCTCGGAACGTGGACAGCGTTTTTATCGCTGGGATATACATCTGGATGCCGCCCGGCCCTTCTTCACTATTTAAGGATTGCACGCGATCCACGTTTGCGTCCGACTCAGTTATCGGCCCGGCGTTTGCTGCGTTGTGGAGCTCGAACCCCTCAGGATGTTCTCAACTACAAGTGTATCAGGATCTTCGCCGCTCTGAACGCGGGTTTGGGTTCTCCAAGACCGGCGACCTGACCTTGACCAGCCGCCCTTGTGTGCTAACTT
Organism: Crepidotus sp. BD-2015; assembly: GCA_001179765.1. Taxonomy (NCBI): domain Eukaryota; kingdom Fungi; phylum Basidiomycota; class Agaricomycetes; order Agaricales; family Crepidotaceae; genus Crepidotus; species Crepidotus sp. BD-2015. The sequence goes on from CVRE01174944.1 coordinate 19,152, forward strand.
TGCAGGTGAGATGTTTGAAGACTCAGGTGCAATATCAATCTGACGGAAAAAACTCTAGTCTCTCTTGACAGACGCTTTATCGGA
>CVRE01174946.1:1052-12955 GCA_001179765.1 Crepidotus sp. BD-2015
CTCGTCAGAGGGCTTGTGCGCGAGGCAGAACAGAAGCTCTCGTCGCTCAAGGGGGATTGTGAGCTGGGGAATCTCTCGAACATTGACTGTGAGAGGCTGGGCAAATTGCGGGTTGTAGGTCTCATGTTCGATACGCTCACTGACCGGCTCATGCCAATATCCTAAGTAGTTATCTCTCTGTAATATCACATCGATTTGGCCAAGAGTCATGATGCATATACAGTATCAGCAATGGTGGGTGTCGCGATCGTACTCGGTCAGTGTGACACTCTGTGACCCTCCGCGCAAATGTTCCTTCTCGGCCGCGCGGGCCCTCAGGCGCTGGTGCGCTTCGGGGTGCGCTTCAAGTCGATGGGAAAGGTGCGCATGAAGCCAAAGGACGCTTCTGCTGCAAAGACCGAAGTCCCGCGCGACGCGATGGGCAGACCCATACTACCGCAACGCGAAAAAAGCATCGGGGTGCGTTGCAACGACGCGAGGAGAGCTCGCAACGCTGACCCTCCTTCGAGACGTTCAACTCGCTCTCCGAGACCACTCTCACCCACGAGCTCTTTGAGACGGATGGCATCGGCCGCGTCGAGCTCGACCTTCCTCTTCTGCAGCCACGAGCCCTCGGGCCAGGTATCGCAACCCAATTTACCGACGACCCGGTGTCGCCCCATCGCGTCTACGGCCTACCGAAACACATGCTGCTTGAGGTAGGCGAATAAAGCACTTTTTATTCCGGGTCTACAACTTTTTTTCTATGACTTGATAGTTTCGCATACTCGGGACGCCCTGTTCCGTGACCACTTCGACGACACTGTCGCTGATACGCGCCCTCGAGGAGTCTAGAGAGAACCCCGCGCGTCTCGTGCTCAACGGCCGCCCCGGCTGTGGCAAGTCCTTCCTCCTCCTTCAGGCCGCAGAGTACGCAGCCGCGAGCGGCGAGTGGATCGTCCTCTACATCCCCCGCACCCGCCGCTTCGTCGACGGCTCGACTCCGTACTCCTACTCCCTCGCGACCCGCACATATCTCCAGCACCGTGCCGCCCGCGAGACCCTCCACCGTCTGGGCACCGTCAACGCGCACATCTTCGACTACCTCACCATCTCGCAGCCCATCGAGTTCGCCCCCGAGGTCGTGCTAGAAGAGGGCACGCCTTTGCCCGATGTTATTGCTGCCGCCATGAAGGAGGAGGCCTACGCCGTCGACGCGCTCGAGGCCATCATGCGCGAGATTGCCGAGCAGGATGATTTCCCCGTCCTTATCGCCATCGACGACTTTCAGACCCTCGCGGGTCGCACACTCTACCGCGACCCTCGCTACAAGATGATTCGCCCGCACCACCTGAGCATGCCGCGTCTGCTCCTCGAGTACGCAACCGGAGTCAAGCCACTGGTGCGCGTCGCGTCGTCGTTGGTTATACACTGTCCTCATTGACCACCGCTCCAGTCCTGCGGTCTTGTCCTCGGTGCCCTTAGCCGCTCCGACACGCAGTTCCCCATCTCTGCTCAGCTCGCCGAAGCTCTCCGCCTCCCCGTCGATTTTGCGCCCTCCCCGCGCTCCGTGCGCGAGCGCCGTAGCGCACAGCTCGCTATGTATCTCGAGAACCCTGGTACGCCGATCTTTTACTTGATTTCATTGTGTGTGCGACGCTGATGCCGACGCACGTAGCACCCCCACCGCGTGAGCCCGAGTCTGACCTCGAGTGGATACCGGAGGAGGAATCTGGAGACGAGGGCGAGGCAGAACAGGAGCAGCTCGAGGCCGACGCCGATTCTGAAGCTGACTCGGCCGCCGAGGTCGAAGGCGCAGAGGCCGCGGCAGAGGAGCCGCTTCCTGAGGAGAACGAGCTTGAGCAGGAGGAGAGCGAGAAAGAGGAGAGCGAGCTGGAGCAGGAGGAGAGCGAGAAAGAGGATAGCGAGCTGGAGCAGGAGGAGAGCGANNNNGAGGAGAGCGAGAACGAGAACGAGAGTGACGAGGAGGATGAGGAAAATATGCTAACGGAAGAGGAGTGGCTCACCACCCAGAGCGACGAAATCACGTGGACGGGCTGGCAAGTGTACGATCCGCCGACATACGAGGACAGCATCACACCTACTCCGGCGCAGCCTTTCCCTGTACCGCGCGCGCCGGAAGTGTGGCGCCAACTGAGGCTGCGCGACGCTGAAGAGATGGAGGCGGATGCGGATGCGGAGGCGGCCGAGGAGGCCAACATGGAAGAGGATGACGAGAGGGGTGCTGAGAGCGTGGAGGATGGGCCACCGGGACTGCAGAATAGGAAGAAGCAGCAGCAGACGAGAGAGCAGGGGCTCCAGGGCGTTGAGCGGGCCCTGCGCGCGATCCGTGTGCCGGACGCGCTGACAATCCGCGAGGCGGCTGCACTATTCGAGGTGTGGCTCGATACGGGTATCTTGAGGACCGGTGCGTATCTCTCTCTTTGCTTACTATTTTTCTTCTCTGGCTGATGGCTCCCAGGTGGCGAACGCCGAGCCTCGCGCCGCACAGAGATCGAGACCATGGAAGAGTGGCGTGAAATCAAGGAGGACATGGAAGAAGAAGAGTCCGATGACGAGGGACTGGACAGCCTGCAGTTTGACGGTGCGGAGTCCGACGGCGCGGAGTTGGACCCGCTGGAAGCGGCGATGGAGAATGAGGAAGACGTGGAGGAGGACGAGGCCGACGAGGCCGAGTTTGAATCGTTAGATGCGGAGCTGCAGGACGACCTTGAGGAGCGGCCAGATTCGTTCATTGAGGAGATGGAGGAGGCAGTGTTGGAATTGGAACGGAGGGCGCAAGAGGGGAAGGTGATGGAGATGGCGCACGAGGAGGGGGAGCTGGAGGAGATGACAGCGGAGGATGGAGCGCTGTTAGAGGACGACGCATCGGTTGATGAGCAGGTTTTTTTGACGGACGATGCTCTGCTCTCTGAGGAGGACGCTGGCCTCTCTGCATCCGAGCAAGGAGAGTACGACACGGACGTGGACGACGTTGGCGTCTCTGCATCCGAGCAAGAAGAGTACGACACGGATGCGGACGACGCTGCCGTCCCTGCCTCCGAGCAAGAAGAGCACGACGCGGATGCGGACGACGCTGGCCTCCCTGCATCCGAGCAAGAAGAGCACGCCACGGACGCGGAGGCGGACGCGTATGACACGGACGCGGAAGCAGACGCGTACGACACGGACGGCGAGTCTGACCACAGCAAGCTGGACCTGGGCGACGACCAGGAAATCGCACGCACGCTCTCGTCGGCGCTGGTTGATACGCTGCAGGACGCGAACATTGGCGAGGAGATGCTGAAAAACCCGTTCCTTCCGAACGCGCCTGTGTCGACGGAGACGGGGGCGGACGATCTGTTCCTGGGCAAGTACACGGAGAGCTCGGGGAACCCGCGGGCGTTTGTCGCCGGGCTGGTGGGGTCGCTGCAGACGTACACCTGAATACTGACACCAAAATTACTGCGATTAATCTAATGTATTTAACGGCGCGTCTCGCGATCACGTGAGACTTGCGCGTGGTTGGAACGGGTTCGAACCACCTGGATATTGAACGTTAATATTGAACTCTATGGGACCAGCGAGACTCGACGTTACTCTACGCACGCCAGAATGCTCAGTGAATTATTATCCTGAATAATATTTTCCAGTCTCCCCGTGATAGAAAGGAACTTGCCGACTCGGCGACCCGGTAGTATCACATGCCGGACACACCGTACTTAAGTTACATCCTCTGCGGATTATTCTCTCCTCTACTCTCACCACGACCATGCCTGCCTCTTCCTCAAAGGCTGCTGTTCTCGCAAAGCACGACGACGACGTGGTCATCGTCGCAGCAATCCGCTCCGCCCTCACAAAGGTTCGCTGCTCACTGACATGCATTCATTCGTGTCAAGACTCACTGTGCACTCCAGGGGAAGAAGGGCGGCTTCAAGGACACGAATCCCGAAGAAATCCTCTCCCATGTTCTCCGCCACGTCTACAAGTCCGTCAACCTCGACCCCAAACTCATCGAGGACATTTCCGTCGGCAACGTCCTCCCCGCGGCCGGTGGTGCATCAGCAGCTCGCATGGCCGCGCTGCACGCAGGTATCCCCAACACCTCGTCCATCAACACCGTAAATCGCCAGTGCTCCAGCGGCCTCACCGCCATCAGCCAGATTGCAAACGAAATCAAGGCCGGCATGATCGACATTGGCATCGGTGCGGGCGTCGAGAGCATGACCAAGGGCTACGGCGCCGCAGCCATGCCCCCAGGCTACTCCGAGGCCGTTCTCGCGACCCAGGAGGCCGCAGACTGCCTCATCCCCATGGGCATCACCTCCGAGAACGTCGCCGCCGACTACAGCATCTCCCGCGACGTCCAGGACGCCTTTGCCGCCGCCTCGTTCCAGAAGGCCGCCAAGGCACAGAAGGAGGGTCGCTTCAAGGACGAGATTCTCCCCATCGAGGTCCTCTGGGTCGACCCCAAGACCGAGGAGGAGAAGAAGATTGTCGTCGACTTTGACGATGGTGTCCGCGACGGCGTCACCAAGGAGAGCCTCGCCAAGCTCAAGCCCGCCTTCGCCAAGGACGGCAGCACCCACGCCGGTAACGCGTCCCAGGTCAGCGATGGCGCCGCAGCCGTCCTCCTCGCCCGGAGGAGTGTCGCCAAGAAGCTCGGTCTCCCCATCATCGGTAAATACATCGCCGCCGCCACCGTCGGTGTCCCCCCGAGAATTATGGGTGTCGGCCCTGCTTATGCTATCCCCCGGGTATGTCCTCTGCTTATATATTTGCCTTTTTTCTTCCAGCTCATCCCACCCGCAGGTTCTCGAAAAGTCCGGTCTCACACAAGAGGACATTGACTTTTTCGAGATCAACGAGGCCTTTGCGTCGCAGGCCATCTTCTCTGTCCAGCACCTCAAGATTGACCCGAGCAAGGTCAACAAGCACGGTGGTGCCATCGCCATCGGCCACCCTCTTGGTTGCAGTAAGTCTCGTCTCTCTCTCTCTAAATTGCTGCCCTTCTCACCCATCCTACCTCTGCAGCTGGTGCACGCCAGGTCGCAACCGGGCTCAACATCGCCAAGCAGTACGGCGAGAAAATATTCGTGACGAGCATGTGCATCGGCAGCGGAATGGGGATGGCGGCCGTCTTCGTTAGCGAACAGTAACGCGGGGTGTATACATATTATTTAATGTTCTAGCAATCAAATGTCCCGGCGTCTGTTCTGCTTTGGCCTGAGCGTCCTTCTGCTCGTCCCGCAAACAACGCTGTTCCTACGCACCTCGAGACCCCTGCTGCACCGCGCCATGTCCTCCAAGCCCTCCATCATCTCGAGTGCGGTCATGTCTGCCTCGGAGGCGAAATGGATCACGCTCAAGAAAATAAAATACCGCGACGCAGAGGGAACCGAGGTCTGTTTCCTTGCCAGGCATCTCTGCTCGACCTAAGAGAGCCCGCAGCGCCTTTGGGAGTGGTAGGTGTCTCTTGTGACACGTGTAGTTAGCTCTGAGGGTCCCCGTCAGCGCCGAGCGTACGACGCGCAAATCGTCGGGCATCGATGGTGCGTCCGTCCCTGTTCCTGGGCTTCGAAATCGGTTTGCGACGTACAACACCCTCAGCCGTCGCCGTCCTCGCGATCATCCGCTCAAAGACGAACGCGTTCCCGCTCTCGACGATCATCATCGAGCAGTACCGCCCGCCCATCGATAAATTCATCATCGGTGCGCGCGATACTCTGTCCATCATCCCCCCACCGTTCGCTGACCCGATCCCTGCAGAGATGCCCGCAGGTACGTGGTCGCTGCTGATACGGCCTTCTCGTTCATCAACGGCGCAGGTCTGATCGACGAGGGTGAGACGCCGGAGCAGGCGGCTATGCGCGAGCTCGAGGAAGAGACGGGGTACAAGGCCAGTGGCGTCGTCGAGGCCACCCCCGTTGTCGTCTGCGACCCCGGTACGCGTCGCCTGGTACCCTCTGCACTCTTGAATACTACTCAACTGCGACGGATCAGGAATGACCACAGCCAACATGAAGCTCGTCGTCCTCAACGTGGACCTCCCGGACAAGATGGAGACACCCGCGCAGAAGCTCGAGGCAGGCGAGTTCATCGTGAAGCGCGTCGTCGAGCTCGCAAAGTTGAACGAGGAGCTGAAAGGTCCGTTCGCGACACCAACCCTCGCGTTGATGATGTCTGACTTGTCCTCTCGTACAGCGTACGACGCAAAGGTCGGCTTCGTTTCACCCGCTCCAGTTATCCGCACCGCTCACTCACCTTTCTCAGGGCTTTGTCGTAGACGCCCGATTGGCACACTGGGCATCTGGGTACGAGATGGCCCGCCGCATCGCGGACGGAGGGTTTGCTTGAGAATCCCCATGATACACAGATCTGTACTAATAGCTGTAGATAAAACAAGGACTACTGTAACTACTTTTTCGACTTGTTGATATGTGCGCGCAGCTTTTGCTGCTTCTCCCTCAGCGACGCCTTCTTCTTCCCGCGCACGGCGTTGCTCCCCAGGATCATCATGATTGGTTTGTTCCGCGCCTTCTCCCTGTTCGTCGAGCTGCTCGGCGTCTCCTTGTTCTTCTTCCCCTTGTGCGACCCGAACTTCTCGCGCCCCTCGCGCCCCTTGGCGATCGACGCCATCCGTTCTGCGTAGTCCGACTTGGCCTTCTTGCGCGGCCCTAGGATGTCGTTCTCCGAGATGAACGCGTCCTCGGGCTGCTGCCCTGCCTGCACGGCCTTTTTGTTGGCCTCGAGCGTCGCAAGCTTCCGCTTCGCGCGCGAGCCGCCCGCGGCCTCGACCTCCTTGGTCGCCGCCTGTATCCGCAGGTCGTTCAGCAGCGCAAAGTCCGCAGGCGTGAGGATCTGCACATATGGAACATCAGCTCAACGCGACATGAGAAAAACCGTCGACCGACTTTGGTGGTCGCAAGTGTGGATATTCGGGTTGCCGGGTCTTCCGCCGGCTCCATGTTGACGTCCGGGAGAGGATCCTTCGGCTTATCCTCGTCCTCACTGTCAGATATGTGCAGGTCCTCGTCGTCCTTGTCGTCTACGTCGATCCAGCCCTCAGACTCGGAATCGCTGTCAGAGTCGACATCCCAGCCCTCCCATGCTGCCTCATCATCTTCGCCCATGACGACGTTCTCTTCGTCACGGAGTCTCTGTAGGTGGTCCTCCAAGAGCTGCACGAGATATTTATTAGAGGCCTGACGACACGGATAAAAAGGGGGGACGCACCGCTAAGCCCTGGATATCCACAGCAGCATCGGCACTGTGCCCAAAGGCAAGAGGTTGCGTGCCGCTGGCCATGCCCATGCTCGCATCTTTGCCCTGCAAACAAAGTCAGTGACAGTTAATCATAAAGAATGGAATCGAACGTACCCTTTCTCTCCGCTTCAGCATTCCCGGGTTGACCTCTCGGAACAGCTGCAGCAGCCCTCTAGCCGCAGACGTAACGGCCTTGTCTCTGCTCTTTCTGTACTCGACCAGATCACCCAGTAGATCCTCCTCCATCGACCACGGCTGCCGCCGGCACACCTCCCGGATCGCGTTGAGGCCCGCAGCGATGACCTCGCTGGCCACTCCGGGATGCACAAACTCATGCGCAAGTTTTCTGATGACGGGTGTGACTGCATCAGGCGGCGTGAGGTCATGAACGGACTGCGCCAGCGAAACAAGAATGGCAGGGACGCGGAGCTGGCGGTGAGTGAGATACTTGACGATGTACGTGTAGAAGCCGAGCACACAGAGTTTATGTGCTCCCATGACACGAGAGAGGAGCTGCATCAGTAGTATCTTGTGATCCAGCGAGAAACGCTTGTCGTAGCGATTCAGAATGTCGTACAGCTTTTCGCCAAACGTTTGGGGGTCGTTGAGGAGCTGCAGCCCAGAAAAATTGGCCGTGGCTTCGGGTTTGTTGTGTTTTTTCTTGGGCGAATGAGTACAGAATCGAGTTAGACAACAAGGGCGACGCACCTTTTTAGCTATGTTCAGCTGTTTCTGTAGTTTCCTGTCTCCACTCCGAGTTTTCTTGTTGATCTCCCGACGATGGTGCATGGCTCTGACATCAGCAACCTGAAGAAAGGAAATGAGAGTGGTGGACTGGAAGATGTGGGGCGGCCGTACGTCTTCGCCTTCATCATCGCTGTCCTCTTTTTCGTCGTCACTGCCGAGGAAAAAGTGAATCGACGCGCTCTGGACCTTGACGACGGGATGAAAGCATCCCAGCGCAATAATTGCCACCGGTTTGGCGTCGGTCCTGGTATAATTTGAGCTCGAAACACGTCAGAAAAAGTAAAGTCTCACCAGATCCCCTTTCTCCACAGTTCTTTGGTCAAGATGACGGCCCACATGGCCTCTTCGCCATTGTGCGCCGTCCGGTCTGTAACTCCCGCGGCAGATGCCCGGACTTTACCCTTGTCCCCCACAACCTCACCTTCCATCCCCCGTTCCACCATACCAAACAACATCGCCTGGACGGCACGATTGAGTTTGTGGTTTTTCGAACGGATGTTGGCTGTTCTGATGTCGGACAATATAGTCTTCCGGATGAAGGACCGCAATGCCGAGGACGTGGTACGCGGCAAAAGAGGAAACAGGGCTTTGAGGAGTCTACAACATCTGTGAATTCTGAAATCGCTCGAACATTCCGAGCACATACTCTATAGACGTGATCACATCCTTGTTTCTCAGCATGACCAGATTCTGCACAAGGGTTTTGCGAGTTTCCGGAGATAGCGTGCCATAGTTCTCGAGCAGCAGCGTCGATATATGGGATGGGAAGTCTGCAGTTTCTTTCGGATAGCATGTTGCAACCTGATCTGGTGTAAGGTGATTCACCGGCAAGAGTAGCTGGTAAATCACCTGGGATATAAAGGCGACAAGCTCCCGGAAATGGGTGGCCTGTTCATCTGGGTTCGTAGCGAAGATGCGGCGAATAGAGTTGTAATGATTCCATTGCTGCAGAAATTCTTCCTTGTATGCTTCCGGGTCTCGTTTGATGAGATTTTGGAGTTGGGGCAGGTTTGAAGTGAGCAGGATCCCTCTCCCCATTGTCTAGAATCTGCGGAATGAAAAAGTGCTGAGCGCTGGACCCAAGCTGGACCAAACAACTCACCGCTTCAGTCCCGATTAGGACTCTTTAGGACTCTCCTCCTTCCTTTTCTCCCGCTGGGCTCGCCCACTATGCGATTCTTCAAATTCCTTCACCGCAGGTCGAAATCTGACTCGTCCATTCCTAGGCCCACTCCCGCCAGAGACTACATCCTAAACCGCCCTCAGTCCCTCGATGCAGCACAGGCCGCCGTTTTCGCTGCCGCCGTTCCTACCTGCCCTCAAACATTCCTCTTTCCTACTCCTGCCGACGCATCAAACGCCATATTTGAGCTCGAAACCGTCAACTCGCGACTTCGGAACGATGTTGCCGCCTGGGCGGCCGACTGTGCCGACCTTCGATCTCAACTTGACGCGACGCGGGCTGATCTGTTCACACACCTCCATCGAACCTCTACAATTGAGCGGAAAGTACAGGAGGATAAATTGGAGATCGAGAAGCTGCATGCTCAGCTCGCCCAATACGAGAGGTTCTTGGGTCTTATGATCAACGTTGGCCTCCATCAGCGCGTTCTAGGCGATGCACATGCCGCCCTACGTGCTGGTATCGACCCCGACTTGGCGCTAGTGAACTCGATCAAAGAGGCTGCGGCGATTCCTGGGAGCGCGTGGTCGACTATCATTCCCAACATCACTGGTCCACGAACTCCCGACGAATACAGGTCCTCTCTCAACATGACTCTCAAGGCCAGGAAGGAGCTTAGAGACACCAAGAAGATTGCTAAATTCTGGAGGCGTGTCGCAAAGGAGGAGGGTGGGGTCGAGACCGTCACACCCTCAGTGTCGACTATCTCTTCAATCCACGAACCTCTGTCCGCCGAGCGGCAGAAAGCTGTCGAAGAATTGATATCTTCGAGACGTCGCGCCTCACTTGTTTCCCAGGATGCGGAGAGTGACCCTGCTCCGATTTCCGTCTCGGCTTCTACATCCTCTACATCTACATCTTCACAGACTGCCGAAGAGCCGAGGCCATCAAGACGTCGCGCATCATCCCAAGACGAGGAGGGCGAGCATACGGAGAGCGAGCCTGCAGAGAGCCAGCGTACTCCGCTTCATCCCTCGGCTTCGACATCCTCTGCATCTACATCTTCTACCTCTGCCAATACCACCCCTTCCAGTTCTGGATCCGAGGTCCTCTGTCTCTCACCCCTCGCGAGTGACTCGTTCAAATGTGAATTGGCTAGCATGTCGTCTAAGACGCGCCTCTTCAAACGCGGTACTGCCTCCTCTAGACAGAATCGTCCAGTTTTAGGCCAGATAGACATGAATGTGCAGCCGAATCCATCACAGCAGCAACGCGCCAAGACGTCGAAACCAAGGGTTGACTCGAGGTCTGAGAATCGGGTCAGTACCGGCTTTCTCAGAATCATAGACACTAAACTGACTTTTCTCTAGGTGCAAAAAACCGTAGCTGCACCACCTATAGCTCGACCTCCTCGCTCTCGAGAGCTCTTTGTCGCAAACGTAGTTCCTTCGTTTTCCAAGCACAGCCTGTGCACCAGTCAGCTAGGGCCTTTGGGGAGGATTGAAGAAGAACGAGAAGACTACGTGTCGGCTGATCCGCCTGAAGAGGCAAACACTAGCCAAGACTCTGCACACTGGTGCATGCTAGATTTTCCAGATCAGGACCTGTCGTTTTCTTTTTGCGATTTGGCCATTTCTACTCCTGCAACCACTCCTGAAAAGACTGCTGGTGTTGACGGGGCAGAAATATCGCCGACCAAGGTGTCGCGTCTCCCCAAGCCAGTTTTGAAGCAGTTGAACAGGATGTCCTTGGCCAAGCCCGCGAAGAAGACCGAGCCGCCTAAAATTACGCCTCTCGCCATTCGAAAGAGGTCAACCGGGGGGCCTTCGGCGACGAGACTTCCGGTATCTTCGCAGGGCAAACGAAATATTGTGCGGGCATGATCATATGTAGCTTTTATCACTGTATTTTTAAAAATCAAGACGGGTATTGGGAGGAGGATGCGATGTACAGGGTGAAAACTAGACAAATACATGGAGGAGGAGGATTATGAGGTTCCTTCTTTCAGCGGGGTAGCACCAACGTCTGCAGAGGCGGCGGAGGTCCCCTCGGACTCCGTTGATCTTTCGGGTCCGCCAGTGGCCCCGCCTCTGCCGCGGCCACGGCCCCTACCTCTAGCTCGAGGTGATGCTCCTCTGGGGCCACCTCCCCGAGTCCATCCACCAGAGTCGTGGGCCGTAGGGGGTGAAGTGGGTGGAGAACTGGGGATCGATGCCGTCTCCTTTGCAGTGTTCTCCTCCGCAGAGGTCTCTGGCTTGGGGGTCTCTGGCTTGGGGGTTTGTTGGCGCTGCTTCCAGTCGCCTCCACCTACGGGCTTGCCCGAGTCCCATTCCCTGTTTTGCATCTTGTCCAGCTTCCGTTTGGCGTTCTGCTCCCGTGTGCGGTCCACACCTTGAATAAGAGGTTCATTTCACGGGCTGCATGTCCATTCCATTTCCCAAACTGACCTTCCTGGACCTTTCGGATCTGGGCAAGTTTGACGCGTTCAGTTTCCTGAGTCTTCTTGAACGCTTCTTCGTCTGCTTGGACATCCTTCATTTGATATTGAGGCGCGCGCGTAAACGGCAGTCCCTCAAGGCAGACGTACCAATCGGCGCTGTTTGATCTTTTCATTCTGTTCTCGCATGCGAGCCATGCGCTCCGAGAGAGCCTCTTCACTCAGTTTATCCTGGTCTTCTGGATTAGCTGGTTACTGAATAGAAGGAGCGACATACGCGCTGGTTCCCACCCGTCTTGACGCGTTCAGGATTTACATACGGCTTTTTCTTCTCCGCGTCCTGAGTCGGGG
>CVRE01174946.1:12965-23577 GCA_001179765.1 Crepidotus sp. BD-2015
TCCTTCGGGCTTCGGCTCGTCCACAGGCGGGTCCTGTATTTTAAGCTGGTCGAAATCCAGTCCCAGGGAGTTGGGGGCAGGTTCCGAGGTGCTTGCCATGGCGGTGAACGAAAGGAACCAAATTCAGTCACAACCGAGTGTGATCTTTTACGCTTGTATCCTCCAACCACCATGTCTCTTTCAAACAAGCTGTCTATTACCGACCTCGAGCTCAAGGGAAAGCGGGTCCTCATCCGCGTCGATTTCAACGTTCCTCAGGCTGGGGATGGCAAGATCACAAACCCTGCGGTTGGTCCAATATCAATATCTATCTATCCCATCCGATCGCGTCCTGACTGTCGTATGTAGCGTATTGTTGCTGCCCTGCCCACTATCCAATACGCCCTCAAGAATGGTCGGATCCGATCTGTGTAGTTCTGGTCTCACATCCTCAATGATTTACAGGCGCATCGGTCGTCACTCTCATGTCCCACCTGGGACGCCCGGATGGCAAAGTCGTCGAGAAATACTCCCTGAAACCCGTTGCTGCCGAACTCGAGAAGCACCTTGGTACTTCCGTTACATTTTTGAGCGACTGTGTTGGGCCGGATGTTGAAAAGGCCGTCAACTCTGCGGCCCCGGGTTCCGTCATTCTTCTCGAGAATCTGCGATTCCACATCGAAGAAGAGGGCTCCGTCAAGAACAAAGACGGGACGAAAACCAAGGCCGATGCTGCCAAAGTCACCGAGTTCAGGGAAGGACTTACGAAACTCGGAGACGTCTATGTCAACGACGCATTTGGCACAGCCCACCGCGCCCACTCCAGCATGGTTGGCGTCAAGTTGCCCCAGAGAGCGGCTGGGTTCCTCGTCAAAAAGGAACTCGAATACTTTGCCAAGGCTCTCGAGAGTCCCGAGCGGCCGTTCCTCGCAATTTTGGGTGGTGCCAAGGTCTCGGATAAGATTCAACTCATCGATAACATGCTCGACAAGGTTCGGACCACACGGAGTACTTGAGGAAGCAATTGCATTTACATGTCTTTCTAGGTCAACTCTCTCATAATTTGTGGTGGTATGGCGTACACCTTCCAGAAAACCCTCGAGAATGTTCAGGTAAACGTCTATGACCTCAGACTGCATTCGCATGATATACATCGTTTCTCAAGATTGGAAACTCTCTCTTCGATGCTCCTGGATCTGAAAAGGTTGCTGGGCTCGTTGAAAAAGCCAAGAAGAACAACGTGAAGCTCGTCTTTCCCGTGGACTTCATTACTGCCGACAAGTTCGACAAGGATGCGAAGGTGGGTGCTAATTTTAAAGCAGCGCTAGTTGATGAAACTGGAACCGGGGCCAGACTGGAGCTGCTACCAAGGCCGAGGGAATTCCCGATGGCTGGATGGGTCTCGATGCAGGCCCCAAAAGTCGAGAGCTGTTCCGCACGACTGTTCTGGAGGCGAAGACAATACTTTGGAACGGGCAAGTTCAACTTTCTCCCACAATATCCGTGTGCTCACCTCCATTGACACAGACCTCCGGGCGTGTTCGAGTTCCCCGCTTTTGCTGAAGGCTCGACGGCTCTTCTCGAAGCCAATATCGAGGCCGTGAAAAACGGGTCCGTTTCGATTGTCGGCGGAGGCGACACAGCGACTGTTGTCGCGCAGCACGGCGCGGAGGACAAGTTGAGCCATGTGAGCACCGGCGGAGGGGCGAGTCTTGAACTGCTGGAGGGAAAAACTCTCCCAGGAGTGGCCGAGCTGAGCGAGAAATGACTGAATGAAAGTAACCCAAAGTTGTAATCCCATGTACTGTACGTAAACCCTAGACTATGGTTCGAAACTGCGAACTTTCCGCATTTATTCTTTCTGCTTGCGTGAATGGCAAAGGGAAAGCGCAGGCCCACTCGCAGCTCTGCAGCGGCACAGGCCTCTGGCGCCTCTCCGCTCTCATCTCGAGCGACGACTCCGGAGGCGCAGCCGGCGTCCGTGTCCCACGCAGCTGAGACTTGTCCAGGGTGCACAACAGAATCCAGCGCCTCCTTTAACCAGTTCGAGAGGGAAAATTGGATACGGTGTGATGTCTGCAAGACTTGGTACCACTGGAGATGTGCCAGCACCGAACCACCGTCGTTTCTGTCTGAAATAGATAAATGGCGAGTGCAAGCGTCTTGCGCACGAGGCCGGATCACCATAACACACCTCCGTACAGGTACTGCAAACCTTGCCTGCAGCAGGACCCAACCCGTACCATAACGCTCAAGGCCCGTCGCAAGTCGGACAGGAAGCGCACATACCAAGATTACGCTAGTCTCAACCTCGGTCTCACGTCCGATCCGAATCGCTGGATGCGGATGCTCGAGAACAAGACGTTTAAGCAGGATAATTTCAAGAGGATGCACGGAAGCGACGTGACCATCGAATGGCTAGAGGAAGACGAGGATGCCATGACGGAACCCATCGTCGTGGAGAAGCCAGATGGGCTTGGAATGAAGATGCCTCCGGGCGACTTTACCGTCGAAGACGTGGCTGAACTCGTAGGAGAAGAGACTCCTGTTGAGGTCATAGGTGTGTTTCACACTTCATTCCTCCTCAAAGAACCTGGCTCAAACGAAAGGTAGACGTTGCAACTCAATCGGCGTCTCCTGGGTGGACTCTCGGCAAATGGGCAGACTACATAGAGCTCGAACCCGAAGCCCGTGAAAAGATATGGAATGTCATATCTCTAGAGGTGACCGGGACTAAAGGTAAGCTCCTCCGCGTTCATGAAGCTCGCTGCTGATCCCCCTCGTCAAGTCGGGGATATGGTGTTGCCTCCGAAATTGGTGCGGGACCTCGATTGGGTGGAAAACTTTTGGCCCAGTACAAGGAAGGGAAAAGGCCACGCATATCCCAAGGTGCAGTTGTATTGTCTAATGGGAGTCGCGTCGGCGTGGACGGTAAAGAGATGTTACCCACGAGTCGCTGTGTCTGATTCGATTATACCAGGATTGGCACGTCGATTTTGCCGGCTCCTCGGTTTATTATCATATTCTCCGTGGATCCAAAGTGCGTTCGTTTTATATGAGGCGCAAAAAATGGCGCTTCATCCGCCTTTCCAACAGGTCTTTTACTTCATCAAACCTACGCCCGCCAATCTAGCTGCCTATGAGCGGTGGTCAGGGACTGAGCTTCAAAGCTCTTGGCTCGGAGATATGGTCGACGAAGTAATCAAGGTTACCTTGACGGAAGGAAATACCATGATCATACCGAGGTGCGTGCAAACTGGCACCGACTCGTGCCTTTTCCCCCTTCTCACTTACTTGCAGTGGGTGGATACATGCAGTGTACACACCTGTCGATACGATCGTGTTTGGTGGAAATTTCCTGCATTCATTTGCCATGCCCATGCGTAATACAAATATCTTGTTCCACAATGTCCCCTCTTGGTCTCAATCATTCTTCGCAGAACTCAAAATAAGAAAAATCGAGATCGCTACGCAGGTGCCCAAGAAGTTCCGGTTCCCGTTGTTTTCCAAGTTCGTAACAGCACTACTGTAAAATATACGTGCTCACATTGGCATTTCAGGCTCTGCTGGTACGTCGGGGACAAGTATCTACGGGATCTCAAATCGCCGGCGGGAGCCTCTTATCCGGCGAGAGTCCTTACATCGTTGCTTGCTCTCGCCGACTTTTTGGTGTCCGAGGTTCGAACTCTTGAGCGAGGGTCAGACCAGGCTAAGAAGGAGGTGAAAGACCAAATCCCTGTTGACCGCGTGAAAGATCCTGCTGCAGTCGCACGAGAGTTGCGGTGGCGAGTACGGCTTGCGGCTGGGAATGCGAGCGACGACGAGGGAGGCTCTGTCAGGCCGAACGGGACTGGGGTGAAACGAAAGCGCGCTGCGGAAGACGACGAACGGCCGCGGTTCAAAAACTTCAAGCCGCGGCAATGGGACAACATGGTCGAAAAGTCGGAAGAGGGCGAGACGCGAACGGTCAAGGCGCGCAAGCCATCTGACGACGATGGGGCATGGAAGGAGCGCTGGGTGAAGTGGACGGACGGTGTTGCGGACCAGGACGGCGCAGAGGTGCAGGTGAAGAGCCGCACGGAGACTTTTGTGCGTGTGCGGCGCACAGGAGACGGGAAAGCCATCGAGCGACAACGCGTGGAACGCATCGTCGAGTCTTGGGAGTGGCAGTAGCTTACATAATTGTGCAATATCTTTTCGCGGTCATGTGCACGTTGGAAAGCTTGTTTGGGCGGAACCATGGCATCGACCGTGAAGACGCCTTCTCGCCGTCGAGTCCGTTCCGAGGCAAAGACACCCTTGACCCCTTCTGTCATCTCGGCGTTCAACGCAGTCGCCCTCGACAGCCCGATAAAGCGTGCAACATCCACCTCAGTCCCGCTCTCTGACGCCTTCCAGCGCCAGGCCGGCGGCGGCGTCATCCGCAAAGGCGGCGTCGAGAGCAGGATCGACGTCGTCACGCTCGACTACGTTCCACCTCCAGAAGTAAAGCGTTCCAGGTCTACTCCCGCCATTGTCAGTCCCTTTGCTCTTTGAGCAAAAAAAAACTGAATCCGTTTGTCCACAGAATCGCTCTGAACGCGACCGTTTCATCTCATCGCGCGACCATACCCTCGAAGTCTCTGCCACACTCGACCAAATGTCGCTCAACGCGCCCTCGGGCTCGCCCACTCACACCGCCCGCTTGGCAGCCGCAGCAGGTGTCCCTCTCAACCGTCGCATCCTCGGATACCATCTCCAGCCACCCTCGGCCTCGTCAGACACCACGCTCGCGCTTCAGCGCGAGTTTGCCCGCCCCCTCTATGCCAACCGCCCAGGTGCAATTGCCACCTCGACTGGCTCCACGACGAACAAGACTCGCAAGATCTCCACTCAACCCGAGCGCGTTCTCGATGCCCCTGGAATGGTCGATGACTTTTATCTCAATCTCCTCAGCTGGTCCTCCATGAACTGCGTTGCTGTGGCGCTCGAATCCAGCACGTACATATGGAAGGCCGACACGGGGGCCGTCGTCCAGATGGGCGAGGCGCCCGTCGGCACGTATGTCAGCAGCGTCAATTTTTCCAACGATGGCGCGTTCCTTGGAATCGGGCTGGGTACGGGTGACGTAGAGCTGTGGGACGTCGAAAGAGGGACAAAGTTGCGCACGATGGGCGGGCACCAAGCTCAAGTCGCCGTGCTCTCTTGGTGGCAGCACCTGCTGAGCTCCGGGTGCGGAGACGGCAGCGTGTGGCACCACGACGTCAGGGTTCCGCGGCATAAAGTGATGGAAATGCTGGGGCACAACGGCGAAGTGTGTGGATTGGAGTGGAGAAACGATGGGGAATTGATTGCAAGTGGAGGAAACGATAATGTTGTGAATATCTGGGACGGCAGAGTTGGCGAACCCGTCGCGGGCGACGGAGTGGCGACAGGGAATGCAAAGTGGACGAAACGAAACCACACCGCAGCGGTCAAGGTATGTGCCACAATATATTCTGAATTCAAATGCTCATTACATTGGCTCAGGCCCTGGCTTGGTCCCCGTGGCAGCCCAACCTGCTCGCGTCTGGTGGAGGGACGAACGATGCAACCATCAACGTGTGGAACAGCACCACTGGCGCGCGGCTGCACACGCACACTACGCCTTCCCAAATCACCAGCTTGCATTTCTCTCCCCACCGCAAGGAGTTGCTGAGCACGCACGGGTATCCGACAAACGCCATCGGGGTCTGGTCGTATCCGGGCCTGGAGAGAGTGGTGAGTTCTGAACGCGTATCTCTCTCGTACTACATATGCTGAATGTCGCTGTGCTTAGGCGGAGATCCGAGATGCACACGACTCGCGGGTTTTGTTCAGTGCGGTGTCGCCGGGAGGAGACATGGTTGTTACGGGTGCCGGGGACGAGAGCTTGAAATTCTGGAGGATTTGGGACGTGCCCGCGGGGGACCCCAAGAAGGGCAAGATGAGCAGCCGGGAAAACGGAGTGACCAGGAGCGGTGTTCTGTCGATTAGATAAGAATTGTACACAGAGGCTTTGAGGTCGTCTCAATTGGGCCACAATCGTAGTGGCTGTGCAAAAAGTCCTCCTCCGCCTTTCTCTGCGATGGCGCCCATTACCCATGCCTTGTTCGAGTCGGCCTCTGGATATGCTGTATTCGAGGCAAAGCTCTCCGACGACATTGGCGCACGGACCATCGCTGTCCAGCAGTCAATCACCGACCTCGCAAAGTTTGGCAAAATCGTCTCGTTGATGAGCTTTTTGCCCTTCAAGAGCGCCGCCCAGGCCCTCGAAAACATCAACGACGTTTCAGAGGGTACCTCCCTCCTTTTTTTACCGTGTTTTTAACGTCAAACTTGAACCCAACCCAGGAATTCTTAACGACCACCTCAAATCGCTGCTCGAGTTGACCGTGTCCAAGACTTCCAAAAAATCCCCCGTCCTCCTCGCCGTCTCGGACAGCAATCTGGGCAAGAGCATCAAGGATGCTCTCAACGTCAACTGCGAGGTCTCCGAGGAGGCGCAGGAGCTCATTCGCGGCATTCGGTTACACGCGTCCAAGATGCTCAAGGGCCTCGAGTCCGACGACCTCACAAAAGCCCAGTTGGGGCTGGGGCACTCGTACTCGCGATCCAAGCTCAAATTCAACGTCAACCGGATCGACAACATGATTATACAGGCGATTGCCCTGCTCGACCAGCTCGACAAGGACGTCAATCTCTTTTCTATGCGCATACGAGAATGGTATGGGTACCATTTCCCAGAGCTCGTCCGTCTCGTTCCCGACAACCACCAGTACGCCCGTGTCGCCCAATTCATCGGCGACAAGGACAACCTCAGCGAGGAGAAGCTGCCCGATTTGGCGGCCATCCTTGAGGACGACTCTACCGCCGCCCAGAACATCCTGGACGCCGCCCGCGGATCTATGGGCTCGTCGCTTTCTGAAATCGACATGCTGAACATATCCGCGTTTGCGACGCGTGTGGTCTCCATCTCCGACTACCGCAAATCTCTCGTGTCGTATTTGTCGGAGAAGATGAACTTGGTGGCGCCGAGTTTAACTGCTCTCCTCGGGGAGAGAATCAGTGCTCGCCTCATCAGCCATGCCGGGAGCCTGACGAACCTGAGCAAGTACCCCGCAAGTACTGTTCAGATTCTCGGCGCCGAAAAGGCGCTATTCCGCGCCCTGAAAACGAAAGGTAACACACCCAAGGTATGCCCCCGCTAGTACTGCGTGCATATCGTTAACGCAGCTCACAGTACGGCCTCATATACCATTCCACTTTCATCGGACGCGCCGGGCCCAAACACAAGGGCCGGATATCCCGGTTCCTTGCCAACAAGTGCTCTATCGCATCACGGATAGATTGCTATTCTGGTTTGTCGTATCTCTCATCCAACACCGCATCAGTGCTGACCCTCAATCGTTCAGACAACCCGACACCCAAGTTCGGCGAGGCC
Organism: Crepidotus sp. BD-2015; assembly: GCA_001179765.1. Classification (NCBI taxonomy): domain Eukaryota; kingdom Fungi; phylum Basidiomycota; class Agaricomycetes; order Agaricales; family Crepidotaceae; genus Crepidotus; species Crepidotus sp. BD-2015. Next base: position 20,386 of record CVRE01174946.1, read on the forward strand.
CTCCGTGCCCAAGTCGAGGAGCGGCTGAACTTTTTCGAGACGGGCGCGCCGCCATCAAAGAACGCTGACGCCATCCGTAAAGTCCTCCAAGACTTGGCGCTCGAGGACGACGACAATGACGAAGAGATGCCTCTCACGACTCTCGTCCCATCTCCCGAGAAGAAGAAAGAGAAGAAAAAGAAGAGAAAGAGTGAGGCAATGGACGTCGATGAGGAGGAGGAGGCGGACGAGGAGCCGTCACAGAAGAAGGTGAAGCTGAGCAAGGAGGAGAAAAAGGCTCTGAAAAAGGCTGCGAAGGAGGAGGCCAAGGCTGCGGGTGGCGTGAGCACTTACTTTCCTGCTATTTGGCTTTCCTTACTGACCCCGATCCACAGGAGAAGAAGAAAAAGAAGGACAAGAAGGTTAACCCTGCCTAGATATCTTGTTATTGCCATTCGCTGTCCGTTTCTAATCTATGTATCTTTGTCCTCGTATCCTGTTGCAGTGACGACTCCCATGAACATGCAGAATCTAGCCAGCGACGGAACACCCTGTCCGGAGAAAAATATGTGCATTACTATTATACATTCCTCTACTGATTACCCCTTCTTCGACGCGTCTTTGAATTTGAATTTTCTTGCACTCCCCGGACCGCTGGCCGTAGTGGTTGCAGCAGGATGGTACTCGAATTTCTTGCGCCACGCGTCTGCCGGTCGTCCTTGACAAAGCTCCAGGAAACTGCTTCCGTATGCCTCATAGAGTTCGTCTGCATCTTGCTTCGCCTTCTCCACGGACGCGCCCCTTTCTCGGTTGATCTCGACGAGTAGTTGCCGAAAGGACCGGAAATCTTGAAATATAACGCGTTAAGCAGAGAAGGGCGGATTGCTCATGAGCTTACCTTGGGGCGGCGCTGCGCTCAGATATTGTAGAGTCTCGTCGTCAAACACATCGTTCTTGACGAGGGAATCGTCACTCTCCAAGATCAGTTGGCGATGAGCGACCAAGATTGGATACAATTGTTGGGGATCGGACCTAGGCGGAGCAGTGCTGGGTGCATCGTCCTCGCTGTCCGAAATGAGTTCAACCACAGGCAACTTGGCGGGTGGGCGAGTGGCCTTCTTTGGACTCCATTCGATGTCGTCCAGCGAGTCGTCGTCGTACAGTGGCTGTGCCCTTTCTACCTCTGCCTCTGGCTCCGGTTCCTGCTCCTGCTCCCGCGCTGCAGGCGCTTTTCGAGGCTTTTTAGAGGTTTTGGCTCTAGCAGGTTTCGGAGTCTTCGGTCTATAATCGATTCGCAGGGTTTTGCGTCCCGAAAGGAAATCATTGGCGCGTGGCCCAAGCTGAACATGCATTATGATTGAAAAATAGGGCGCACAAACCGAGAGGCGCACCTTGACGTAGGACGTGTGCCATTTCGAGCTCGTTTGGGTCGATTTCTCCACCAGTGCCCCTGCGGACAGTAACTTGCCAAATAACAATTCCATCAGCTCCCTCGGCATGTCATGGCCAGCCCCGAACAGGGGATGTTGGTCGTGTCGTTTATCACGGATAGCAGCTATATTTGCGCCCTTGAAAATGTTACGGCAATGGTCGAGGGTGACATTTTCGTGGCCGGCCTCCAAAGACTGCAGCAAAGTAAGGACGCTTTTGGCATCCTCTGTGCAATCCTGAGTTACGAGCAACCCCTCGTTTGCGCAATTGTTGCACCGCTTGCGGCAATCTTTGCTGTCGAACTTTTCTCCAAAGTGCTGTAGGATTTGGGTACGCCTGCACTCCGAAGTGTTCTCGCAATACCGGACAACTGCGCGGACAGCGGCCTCTTGACGTGCGATGGATTCCTTCGTGGCTTTGGAGTCCCGGCTGTCATTGATCATCTTGAGGATCGTTCTCAAATCGCGGTACTGGTAATCTAAAGAAAATGGTCAAGATGGGTTGCATTTATCAACGCTCGCAAGACGCACACAAAACACAATCGGCCGGTTCGCCGTCCCTTCCAGCCCGGCCAGTTTCTTGGTAGAAGCTAAGGAGGTTTCCATTACAACGACAGTAACTGGACGAGGAGAAAATAAATTACCCATCCATGTTCTTCGGTAAATCGAAATGTATGACGAATCTCACTGCCGAATAAAGTCAATTCATGAACCATCACGAAATGGCGAAGAACTTGCCATCGGGCTTGTCGATCCCCATCCCGAATGCGATCTAGGCATATCGAGCGTCAGTACCATCCAGAATATAGCAAGAGTGGTTGAGTTACGGTCGCAACAATTATGTGGCATTCGCCCCTTTTCCACTCCCCCTGCACTGTCTCCCTGTCCACAGGGTCCATTTTGGCATGGTAGTGCTTTGCACTCAAGCCCTTTTGCCTGAGCTGCTTCGCGAGCTGCTCGCATTTGTCTCGGCCTGTTCGATAAATGATGCCCGTCTGGTTCGGGTGAGATTTCCTGATGAACGCAATCATGTCCTCCACGGCTCCAGTGAGTTTGTTGACGACGCTATAGTAGAGGTTCGGGCGATTAAAAGATTGTTCAAAAAACGCAGGATCCCGCAATTTTAAACATGCCCGGATGTCATCGACTGTCTTCCGGTCTGCAGTAGCGGTAAGAGCCATGATGGGGACGTTTGGAAAGTCATCGCGCAGAGTATGTAGCTCTTGATACTACGACCTTCTGAGTATGTACTGAATACTGGCAAAGACGGACACTCACAGCATCACGAAAATCTTTTCCCCACGTCGCAATGCAGTGGGCTTCGTCTACGACGAAGCGAGCGAGCTCCTTGTTTCGGTATAAATACCCCAGCATGGTCTTGAGGCTGTCGCTGATTTGCAGCCGCTCTGGTGTGATGTATAAAAACGTGGGTTTGGAGTTGCTGTACAAGCGATTCCGGATTTGCTGGGTATCTTGGTCTTTTGTCGACGAAGTCAAGAGCACTGCATCAATATTCCTATCTTGCAAAGCCTTAACTTGATCGTGCATAAGAGCCAGCAGAGGCGATATGACGATAGTGACACCCTTGGTCTTCCCACCTCGACAAACGCCTGGTAGCTGGTAGCACAGGCTCTTGCCTCCACCCGTGGGCATCAAGACGAAGACATCTCGACCATCCATCGTTGCACTGATGGCTTCGTACTGATTATGGCGGAACTTGTGCAGTTCAAAGACGTCTTTGAGGTTTCGCATGATTTCTGCCGCATACGGGCCTGTGACTGGT
>CVRE01174984.1:9664-25419 GCA_001179765.1 Crepidotus sp. BD-2015
CGGTCGGTCAGCGGCTTCCTTCTGGAGTAATCTCCAGGCTTCTGGTAGTCAGGCCAGATGAATGCTGATGAATGTGACCCGAATTACTTCCATGTATAGGATGCGAGGGAAACGAACTGAGGTAATGCGCGATGGCATCGAAGTTTAAGTGGTGAGAAACGGCCGCGGAAGTGGGCGGAAGACCTTGGGAAGACCAAGAGAAGAACTGACGCAATTTCGGCCACCATATATTTGTACATAACGAGTACAACGCCTCTCGGGCAGGTACTTACAACAAATAACAAGCAAGATAAACCACAAGATACATAGACGCATTTACTACACAACTGGGTTTGGTTCAAGGCGGTGGGAGGAGACGCGTTATGACCCCAAGGCCCTTGGTTTTCCCCTCGCGGAACAGGAGCTAGAATGAACTGAGCTGACTGCAGACTGAACATTGAAAATGCCGTTCTTACCTTCATTCCCTCCTTTATGAACTCGGGGTGGGAAATAAATTCAAACTGGACGGTAGCCCGGTCCCCTGTGCGTAAACAGACGGCGTCCATTCCGATAATTCTGACCGTTTGACGGACAGCCTGATTGTCCGGGGAGTAAGCGACCAGCTGACAGTGAAAAACACAAGACCACGGACACCACAGTGCAGCATTGCCTGTGACATCGGTTAAAAAGTTCCAACGCAAAATCGGGAGTAAACGGACTTGGTAGTTCTTCTGTAATGTGGTATTGTGGCTGAAAGGAGGTTGAGGTTGACAAAGTCTTCAGCGAAAATTGGAGAGCGTACTATAAGATCAAAACCTGTCCTTCAAACTGTCTGACAGCTGGAGAACGAAGGTAAGCACAAGAAGAAGAAGGCACAATAGTCTCGCCTTTTGGCGGAGCGTCGGTTTTGTTGACTAGGACCATCCCCTTACGAACCGTGGCTCGACGCACACGCTTCAATGCTAGGGAAACACATTGACCAGCCTCTGCCGTGGTGACATTGGCACTATAGGGAATGTTTAGTTGATGAAAAAATGCCCGTGAAGGTACGAACCGTTTGCGCTGCATGCTCTTTACGACGGTGCTCTGGTAGTTCCCATTGGAATCCGGACCAAGAAGCACAGCATCTCCAGTCTTGACACTCCCATTGTTTATGATTCCGTTGACAACTGTTCCAACGTATGGAACGGACCAAACCTCTGTCACGGAGAACTGGATGCGCAGTCAGGACAATGGCACATGCTATATGGTCCCGTTACCTCCAACGGTTGGTTGACCGCAAATTTCTCCTGATCCGCCTCACTGGAGGGCAGAAGATTCAAGAATGTGCGAACCTGTTGTCAAGTCAACTCAAAAATGAACAGTTGCAACAGTTGACTGACAAAGTCGAGACCCTCGCCAGTAACATTCGACACGAGAAATATCGGACATAACCTAACCGAGATTAGCTGACGGGAAGATGGATGCAGCCGGGACCAACCGATCTTTGCCAAACGCTGTCGAGATTTCAACGGCAGTTTCAACGGACTTGACGAAAACTGGCGTTTTTCTAGTGTTGTAACGAGTCATTTGAAGTTGCCAGTCAAACGATGAGCGGCCAACCTGCAACCGGGACTCTTGAGGATCTTGACCACTTGCTTGATAGTTTCCGCCAACACGTTTGGGGGAGTCATGTCAATCTAGGGGATCCCAGTTTAGACGTCGATATAATTTTGGCGCCAAGCTTTGGCTATTACCTTGGTGATGCAAACCACGACTGGAACACTGAGGGCAAGAGCGATAGCCAGATGCTCTTTGGACATCCCTATCAGGCCAGCATTGGCACCGACCATTAAGATAACACAGCTTGGCGCCCCTGGTCACGTTAATATTCAGGCGACTTTGGAGAAAAGCGATTGAGAAGTACCTGAAGTCAATCCGTACAGGGTAGTCTTCAAGTATCGCTCGTGACCAGCAAGATCTGGTCGAGTTATGAGATTTTGTGCATTTGACAGACGAACCATAGCATTCACCAATGAAGGACACGATCTTCGCCGCCTGTATTGAAATTTCCTCCCATCCCAGTTTCTCTCGCCGTATGACGTCCGGATCGGTAGAATTGGCCGTGTTTGGGAGAATTGGAGCTCCGGAGGGACCAAAACCTAATATCTAAAGCATCTTTTAGGCCTGCCAAAGGAACAAAGAGACTGTAAAGTTGCACACCTCCATACCAACACTAGATGTCCGCCCGGTTTCAATCTCGTGTTTGTGACGGAAGAGTCCTACTCGTGCACGACCTCTACCGTCGTCCAAAGCACCTGGAACGGTCGGGACATGGATTTACAACCATAAGACAATATTACCTCGCGTTAGTACACCCAGGGTGGTGGATTTGCCACTGTCCACATTTCCAACTACTGCGCACCGCACCTCGGGCGTTAGAGAGACGTTTGGAGGAGGGAGACGTAGAAGTAAGGACAGCCGTGGGTGCCCTGTCCGGGTCTGGACGAGAACAGAGGTCTTGGAAGGGATGGTGTAAGGGACTGAATTAGGATAGAAACGCCGAAGCAACAGACCTTGCCGCCAACTTCTTCTACTGTCGCTGTGATTCCCTGTTGGATGATGTCTAATTCCTGTTCGGTACGAGGAACACCTGTCCAGCCATCCGCATCGTCGGAGAGCTCTCCGGCGAATAACTTGGCATGTGGAGGTTGCAATCCTATTCGGAAGACGTATTCACCGTGGTGCTGAGTTATTAACGCAGCAATCATGTCTCGGGCAAGGTCGTGGTCGGCAGGAGCCGTCGATAGCAGTGCTGTCTGGAGATATCATGAGCTATATATGCCAAGCGGTGGGGGATAGTGTACAAGGAATTTCTCCTCGAGTTCCAAGAGGCCAGCGGACGTGGAATCTGGAGTGACAGACTCGGGCCCATCCTCCTTTGCTTTGCCTTTGGAGGCTGGAGGCTTCTTGTTTTCCTTCTCCTTCTCCTTCGGCTTTTCTGCTGCTGCCAGGATGGCGCGTTGTTTCGCGATTTCGCGACTGTGCTCGTCAATCTCGTTCTGCGAGACGTGTGAGATGAAAGAGCACCGGGATGCGGACTCAAAGACCTGGAAGGTGCGAAGGGTGGTCATTTTGGACCCCCTGGACAATGAACACGAGAACTTATAGTGCAAGAGCGAGTCAGAGTAGGTATCGCCTCGATCAAGTCGAATTGACTCTAGCAGACTCTACCAAACACTTGTCACAGCCACACGTCTCCCAACCTCGATGACTCCTCGCATTGCGGGCCACATTCCGGGCCTGCTAGACCCTCAACAGCCACTTCGCCTCCTGCGTCGCCCTTCCTCGACCCTTTCTTTTGCAAGCTTTGATCCCCGCACTGCTTTAGCAGACTATGGTTGGGACCTGGGCACCCTTTCCCTGAACGAGGAGCTTTACAGGCCAAAACGCGTCGTTATCGGTCTGTATCTGCCACCCTCTGCAGCATTCATCTGAGGTTTGTTCAGAAACCACATGCTCGGGCGAGTCTTCCTGGCGTTTCGTGCCCAAAGCGCGTTGGGACGAAGGCGTTGTGGATGAGGGCGAATGGCCGCGCGTCATTGACATTTGCGGGTCGGTCTTGCTGCTTACATAGCCTCTATCTTTCGTTTGACGCCCTCTAGACAACGAGTGGAATGTTCCCTCGAGCAGTGGGAGCTCTATAAGCTGGACCCCGCCTACGACTGCCATGTGCGCGCGCCCCCAGAACTTACGGTGATCACCATGGCAGCGCCGAAGCCGAGGGCTCCCAAGCAGCCTCTGGGGAAGCATCGCATGTCGTCAGCTGAACCATGTCCAGACATGCCACCCGCCAAAAATTCCCGACTGGAAGAGGAGGAAGAAGTTGCGGACATGATCATTGACGACCAGGGTCCAGCTGGCACCAGACACTCGGTGGGGCCAGGCGACCGAGCCAAAAAGTTCCGGGAAGAGGTGGAGAAGAATAGAAATCATCGCCGAGAAAAGAGTGCGCGCCGCGTCGAAAAGCTTGGGACGCGCGACGACATTCTCTTCGATTTTTCGGCACAAGATCCATCTTCGTCGTCGTATGCCGACGACCAAAGTCCCGACAGCGCGGGAAAACGTAAAGGTGAATCCGTCTGGCCGTGATATCTTGACATTGATCTCACACCCGTCTAGTCTCGTCTCTTTTCGATTCCCTGCGGACACATGATGATCCTGAGTATTACGCTCGACCGACCGAAGAGGATTTTTCTCGCAATGCCGCGAACTATTCACCCACGAATGCATCGAAACGCACCAGAACCTTCTCACCTGGTGCTGCTAAACGTGATCTCGAGACGCGGCGTCTAGAGCGAGAGAAGCAGAAGCGAGAAAGGAGAGAACAAGAATTAAACCATCGGAAGCAGGAGAGGTATCAACACTTCCTCAATGAAATATACTCCCAAGTGCCCAACGATGACGGCGACGCCAATAATGGTGGGCTACAACAAACTTACCTCCATGATCTCCTTGCTCAAGTATCTTCAGATGAACCCCCGACAAATTACGAAGATGTCTCTGATGGCTCGGACAGCGGCGACGAGGAAATATCAACGGCGGAGCTAGACGCAGAAGCGGAGAGGATGGCATCTATTGCCGAGTCGCGCCGAAAGCTTGCTGAACTCGAAGCCGATCGACCATTATGGGAACAGGAGGCAAAGAAGCGTGAAAGACTAGAAAAGGAAGAGCAAGAGGCCGCGCGCTCTAGAAAGGCCGAACGGCGTGCTGCAGAGGCACGCAAGGCAGAACAAGAACGGAGAGCCAAGGTGGAGAGGGAGCAGCAGCAGGCCCGGGAGAAAGAGGAGGCCCGGGCTCGTGGTTGGGAAGAGCGAGCTCGACGCGAAAGGGAGAAGCGTCAGCGCAACGAGCGCTGGTCTTTCGGCCCGTGGACTACGCAAAGAGCGCTCGAGCGATACAAGACGCTCAGCGATATCTTTGATTCGACAAGGTTTTCCCCGGACGATCCGCTTACCTTTGACGCTGTTCCGTGGCCCGTGTTACACTCCCCCGTTTCATTTTCAGTAGAGGATGTTGACTGGGCCGCCGTTGAAGGCTTCTATGCGGCTGTCAAACCGCACATGCGTACTCAAGGTGGGATAGCATACTAACGGCGTGAGATGTCCCTGACTCCATTCAGATTTCATCTCGTTTGTTGAAAAATCTCATCGGCGCTTTCACCCCGACAGGTGGAGGTCGCGCGGATTGTTGAAGAGGTGCGTCTCACCTCTCATACCATCCGTTTCGAGCTGATGCGCTATAATTCAAGTGTTGCGGATGAGGCGGATAGAGGCTGTTTGGAAGTTGGTGCGTACTGGATCAAATTCGAGGTTACTTGGCGTTGATTGTTCAAATAGCTGCGAACACCGTAGCTCAGGCGCTGACACCTCTTTGGCGGGATCTCACTGGCAGATAACTTTATGGTCTTTAATACTGTATTTTTAGAGTATGCAGCTGTATTACAAGTTGAACGTGAACAAATTTTCGGCTAATTCGGGCGCCTGTTTAGGCGCGCAGGGCGGCGCGTTTTGTGACGCAACACCCAACAATAAAGCTCAACTTGGACCGGCACCACGGTACAAGGTCGCCTCGACCTGTATTGTACCTCATAACAGTTCGTAGCAACCTTCAGCTCCCAATTCTCTTGTTCTGCTTGTGCGCCTCTTGATTTAGGCGCCAGTTTCGTCTATAAAGCATCGCAACTTTCGTGGATGTCCTCCGCCCGCACCATGACAGACACCCGTGATTCGTTGCGCAGGATTCGGTCCGCTGGCGATATGCCAGTCCCCTCCACCGTTCGACCCTCGGAACCCGCCCTCTTCCACCCTTCGAGGTACTCGGAGAGCCACGTTCACTCGCCTGATCCAAATCAGCCGATGCATGTCGCGTCCTCAAGTCTCGACCCGATCACTGTGCCTCCTGCAATCTTTCGGGATCCACGTAGTGCTGGCCTTGTAATCGAACGCACCAGGTCGCCCACTCCTATACCTGAGCACTCGGAGATTCCAGTCTTACGGGCGCCTCCCCCCGCGCCTCCCTCATCGCCCGCGCCTCCCCCATCGCCCGCGCCTGCTCCGCCGCCATTGTCCTCGCGCTACTCGCGAATAATGTCCTTTTTTGGCTACGGGCGCGGCGCCTCTCGTGCTCGTAAATTATTAGTTTCACTCTGGTATAATTTGGCGTGGGGCTTTGTACAGGTCTGTCGCATCTGTTGAGGCTATCATCAACGACAGGACTGACATTTGAGACAAGATCGTGTTGATAACCACAATGCTCTCTATCGCCACCCACACCGAGAGCAAAACAAGTAAGCAACCCAGTGGAAGATCTGGCACATTAATAACCACTGGAATCAAGTGCCGGGGCGAAATGAGTGGGTGGCGTGCGACCGGCCTCTTGGTGTCTGGTCGTGCATTTACATCTTCCGGGTTTCTTTTTCTTCGGGCCTAACATACTGGGGGTGGCGGAGGGATCGCAAAGCGTAAGTTACCCATTGGACCCTTCTTTTCGTCTCATAACGCATTCCTACGTCAGTCACACAAATGCAGAGGATCCGGAGAATGCAACTGGAAATCGGCCGCGGCCAGAAACGACGAATCCTGTCACCCTTCCCCACTCGTCTCCTTCCAGTACAGGCACCGCTACTCCCGGGGATCTTCCCGAGGTGGGACCCGTCCCCCACAATGCGCTTTATTCGCGGTGCGCCTCATCCTCAGTTGTAAGCCCTTTATTGACTTTCTGTTTCCTCAGCCTGTCCATCCTTTCATCTCTGATAACCCTCAGCTGGTTTCTCACAGGTGAGTCGACGGCCCAGGGCCCTGCTAAGACTCACCGCTCTTGCCAGCCCACATCTTGGAATACTCATCCATTCATACCTGTCGTTTCTCCTCTCCACACATTTGGTGGCTCACATTCGGAATTCTCTGCATCATGTACCTTGTGGTCCTTGAGGTCATCATACTCAGTTTCGTCGTCTTCGTGGTGGCGCCGGTTAGTTATTGTGTTGTTTTTAACCCTAAACATCCTAACCATCCAAACTTAGATCGTATTTGTACGATACTTGCTCGATTCGTTTATGCGCAGCTAATTCTTTGTAGTTGTTCTGGAATATTTTCCTGATGTGCCTCGGGCGACATCGTCAGTTCTATCTATTTTATCCGCGAGGTACAACTGACCGTTGTATCGTACAGCCATTCAAAACCCGACCATGATCAGGCAAGTTGGCCAGTTGTATCACGGTTCTTGTTGTTAATCGAATCGTGCAGGCCTGACGTAGCGAAGCTAAGTCCGTCGGTTGTCGACCGAATCCCGCTCGTTATGTATATTCCGCCACCACCCGATGCTCTTCCGGGGAGCATCACGATCCCTCAGGCCGTATATTCATATCCACCTAAACTGCCTTCACCCTCCGCCCCGCCGAAACGCCGTTTCAAGTTCATACGCCGCCGACGTGGAAACAAAGACGCGTCTTCCAGTTCACCCCCAGGTGACCTTCCTGAACGCACACCGCAACACAAAGGAGAACCTCAAACATGGCAGGATCATTGGGAGCATACAGGATATCCGTTTGTGATTCTGGAGGGGAACCGTGCCGCTTGTGCAGTCTGCCTCATGGATTTCGAGGAGCCAAAGAGAATAGATGGCCACGAAGCTACGCCGGCTGCCTCAACGACAGATCCCGAGGCACCGACTCCTGTAATACAAGAGGTTCCCGTGGGTAACAATTCCACCGGAGACGAGGGAAATCAGCTTCAACTTGAAGATGCGGGCGAGGGAGCGCAACCTTTGCGGTTGCTTGCATGCGGCCACGTCTTCCATGTGCGATCTTTCGTTTAATTATGTACTTTCTTCAGCTGATCCGCTTTCAGAAAACCTGTTTAGATCCATGGCTGACAGACGTATCTGGTCGTTGTCCCGTTTGTCAGAGAGCTGTGGAGCTTCCGGCGAAGCCCAGTAAGAAACATCGTGCTCCTTAATATTCCCGGACCATTGTCATGCTTGTTGTACTCGTATCTACCCACAGATCACAAACCACAAATATATTACTAGCTTCCCTGATCATGCGCAAGTGGTATTGCAATCGGGACGTTCCCTTCTCGGAATGTATTTGAAACAAAATTCAAGACAGGGACCGACTTTACCTCCGCTACGGTAGCCCCTGTCTTCCGATTGCCCTTGGTCCTTCCTCGCATGCTCTTCAAGTTCATTAAGCGGAGACTGTTGAAAGAAAGCAAGGAGAGTGTGCGGTTGGTGGGTTGTCCTTTCGCATAGATTGTTGATACCGGCTGACCAGTCGTTCAGTCGGATCATCCGCATGAGGGGACCGTGTCAGACAATTTAGTAGGAAGACGCTGAGCAAGCCGGCGTGCGGTGTGCTGACGGTCTTCCAGGTAATGGTGCCCACCGGCAGACAATCCCGGGACGAGAACTCGCAGCGCAGAAGGGTGTTCCAGATCCTTTATCCTCGGCCATCACTATCCCCCACATGCGGTGGACGCTCTTCGCTGAGTGAACCGTGTCAGACGAGGCCCGCAGCGGGGTTTCGCCCGGAAGCGGTGGGAATTTCTCGGGGCGGTCGAGAGCACGAACCAGACGATGGAGAGGCGCCCCCACCTTATTCACGATTCGATCCCGCGCTGCGGAAATGGCAGTTTCCAGACAGGCATCGTCGTCGGAGAGAGGAAGTACGACCATTGCCACTTGTTTTCTTGTAGCTGTAGTGTAGTGGTACTCNNNNGTACTCCTTGTGTGGCATACGAACGGTGTTATTGGATGTGATTGCCGTGGCTTTCATCACCCAAATCTATCCCCGGAAGCACAACTGCTGCTCCCCGCGCTCAACTCCGACTCTCTCTTCCACCACCATGTTGCACAGAACCAACTCCTTGTCGCGCTCGCTCATTCGCTCCTTTGCCTCGTCCTCGGCCAAAAGGTGGGCATCGTCCGTCTTCTCGTGTCTAACCCTAACGTTCTTAGCCCAACAGGTTCGTTTGAATCCAGCAGCATCATGCACTCGCTTCAATGTATCTCGCAGCAATTGTAATGATGAACATGGGTGGCCCGGAAACTGTCTGTGTTGACCTCGTTCCCCCCTGCACCCGCTCATTGTACTGCGAATAGGTTGCCGAAACCCACGACTTCTTAAAAAATCTCTTCCTTGACGGGGACCTAATACCGCTTCCGTTTCAACGCTTCATTGCTCCCTACATTGCTCGGCGGCGCGCCCCGCAAATTGAGCAGCAATACACGGATATTGGAGGCGGTTCGCCCATTCTTCGATACACCAGGCTCCAAGGAGAGGGCATGGCCCGCCTCATGGACGAGTTACACCCAGAGACGGCCCCGCACAAAGCGTATGTGGCGTTCAGATACGTTCGACCAATGACGGCCGAGACCGCACGCGAAATGAAGGCAGATGGCGTCAAAAGGGCCATAGCCTTCACCCAATACCCCCAATACAGCTGCAGCACGACGGGAAGCAGCTTGAACGAGCTTTTCCGCCGAAGTAAAGCGGGAGAAATTGACCCTGAAATCGAATGGAGTGTTATTGATCGGTGGGGTACCCATCCTGGCTTTATAGAGGTTCGTTTGTCACTCGAAGCCGTTCAGCAGTATCCTCAACGACATTCCTCTTCTCCAGGCCGTTGCTCAAAACATAGAAAAAGCTCTCGCGAAATTTCCGGTTGAAACTCGCCAGGAGACTGTTGTGTTGTTTTCCGCCCACTCTCTCCCAATGTCGGTGGTCAACCGCGGTGACCCTTACATCCTTGAAGTTGCGGCTTCCGTCTCGGCTGTCATGGACCGACTGAAACAATCAAACCCGTATCGTTTGGTCTGGCAATCACAAGTTGGGCCCTCGGCGTGGATGGGAATGCAAACGGGGGAAGCTCTGAAAGGTTTGGCGCGCCTTGGCACAAAGCAGGTCGTCATAGTGCCTATCGCATTTACCAGCGACCACATTGAGACTCTTTATGAGATTGATCTGGAGTACGCAAAAGAAGCCCGAGAGGTACTTGCAACTGTTCTTGGTACTTTATACGATATTGACAAACGGGAAGCACGGCATCGAGGTTCATCGGGCAGAATCTCTCAACGACTCTCCGGTTTTCATCAGGGCACTCGCAGATATTGCCATACAACATCTCCGTCAATACTCATCAGATCATCGACCTGTCAGTGTGCAGATGGGTCTCAGGTGTCCAGGATGCACCAATGCAACTTGTCAGCAACAAAAAAATTGGCTTGCTAAGGGTAGATACTAGCTACTTGTACTTACTTATCTATGTAGCACGCCCACAACCAAACGATTCACATACCTAGCGGATAGTAGCGGATAGACTCGATCGCTGACTAAGACGATCGACTCTCGAGCGGCCGGCGCGGCCGCTAATTCATCTCATCTTGAACCGGAACACCATGGACGCGACTGTAGTCTCATCCCCAGGCAAAGTCTTAATTGCAGGAGGGTATCTCGTCCTCGACCGCGCCTACGCTGGGGTCGTCGTTTCAACCTCGTCTCGATTTTATACCGTCATCCAAAACTCGAGCAGCGCGAACGATCTCATCACAGTGCGATCCCCGCAATTTGTAAATGCTACTTGGGAGTACTCTGTGAAGCTCGAGCCATCCGTATCAGTAGAGGAATCCTCGACAAAGTAAGGCACCTCATTTCGATGGCACCGCGCGATGATTGCTACGACCTCTAGTGCGAGCAAGAATAAATTTGTGCACCTGGCACTGCAAAACATATTGGCTCTCGCCTGTGAGATGAAAGGCGTCGCCCATGTACAGAGCAAATTAGCACCAGGCATCGATGTTTGCATCGTTGGCGACAACGACTTTTATTCTCAGCGAGCACAGGTTGGCTGCATCCACATTGAATGCCCGTGTGATATACTGACGGATATACCGTAAGCTCGCAGCACTGGGACTTCCCCGTACTCTGGCGTCGCTTGGACAAATTGCGCCATTCGTTCCAACAGGCGTAAAATTATCTGAAGTCCACAAAACTGGACTCGGTTCCTCGGCGGCCTTGATTACATCTCTGGTGTCATCCCTTCTTTTGCACCTCTCGGTCATACCGCGCTCCGACCTTGAGAAAGATGAAAGTCAAGGCCGACGGCTTGCGCACAACCTTGCGCAATTCGTACACTGTTTGGCGCAGGGCAAAGTAGGGAGCGGCTTCGACGTCTCTGCGGCCGTGTTTGGAAGCCATATCTACACCCGTTTCGATCCAGCCGTTCTCCAGCAGCTCATGGCTGACGATGCAGTAAGCCATCTATCCATCGTTTTTAAATGGCTCTTTAATATGGAAATCTTAGTCTAGGTCGGAACTGAAGCTGTTGCCCATCATAACGCCAGCGAACGAAGCTTGGAATTATCACATCGCACCCTTCCAACTTCCGCCTTTCACTAGGATGATGTTGGCCGATGTAGATGCTGGCAGTGATACACCTTCCCTGGTAGGGAAAGTCCTCAAGTGGCGGAAGGATGATAGCGTGACCGGTATGCTCAGTCGGTTTTCCCCATTATTCATGTCGCTCATGCCTAATCAGCCGAAGCCCTTTGGACATCTCTTGACCTCCTGAACCAATCAATGGCCCAGACTCTTCTCAAGTTGAAGGAGCAGCATTCCTATGACCCCGCGGCTTACAAGAAGTGCTTAAATTTCCTTTCAGTCACGAAGGCTTCTGAAGTACAGAACTCACATCTGCCTTGCCGCTCTTTCTAATCGGATTTACCGATGCAGTGGTTGACTGAGCCGAGGACCTCCACCGAACAAACCATTGTCTCTACTTTCAATGAAGTTCATCAAATCTCGCAGGTCGGTTCTCGTAAGGCAACAAACATACTAATTCTCACCGAGCCGACAGGCTATTCGCGGCAAGATGAGAGAGATGGGATCCTTGTCAGGAGTCCCCATCGAACCCATTGAGCAAACAAAGCTCCTGGATTCGTGTGTTTCGCAGCCTGGGGTGATCGGCGGGGGCGTCCCTGGTGGTAAGTGTACAGTTTGATTACTCATGAGCCCTGTTGACATGCCAGCAGCGGGAGGCTATGATGCACTATGGCTCCTGGTGTGCGATCCTGTTGATCCACCGGCTCACAGCAAGCGACCGGTCGAGACCATCGAGCATGTTTGGAGTACATACTCAGAACTCGATGTTTCTCCTCTGTCAGCAGTGGAGAGTATGGCTAGAGGAGCACGGATCGAGCAGATCGATGCAATACCCGGATTACGAAATGCTATAGCTCATTAATTAGATGTCTACTGTCCGATGTCCTTTCTATGTAGATGGGTTTTATATACAAATTTTAGCGCCACCTTCTGGTGTCCATGTCTTTCCGAGTGCCAAGTACAAAGAAACGGTCATGACGCCGACCCCAAAGGTCGCGCATGCATAAGCAGGAAGCTTCGAGCGACTGTACCATGGTTCTTTATTATCCGTCAACTTGAGATAGCAGGTTGCCGGGAAAATGAACGCGAGAGTCGTTGCAGAAACACCACCTGTAATCTCAAGCATGACACCCAGATCACATGTGACAAGTGCGACTGCGAATATGGTGAATGACAGCGAGGAAGAGATAGAAGCGAACGCACCTAGCATCGACGCAAACAATATTACAGTTGTGAAGAATACGTGTCGTTGCATGTTGAAGCTTTCGTGGGAAAAGAAGTATTGTTCCACGACCTGGGAGAAATAAAATCAGTACAATGCAGAGAGAGCTGAGGCCCGAAGGTACCTCTCTGCACACAAACAGTTCTAGTGGCAGTGTTGTGAACATATTAAGACCGAAACAAAATCGTGCGACATTGATCAAGGTATCGTCCTAAGTAGTCAAGTTTGAGCGTCAGTCATGCAGAATGATGACTGGAATGAGCTCTTCCTACCGCCGAAAAGTTGTTCAATATATTACCCTGCGTTTTTTCCGTAAAGACGACATAGGCCGATATTGCTAATGTGCAACACGCTACAAGTGAAAGTAATGTTGAGATGTGTGTCACAACAGCGAATCGATCGAGTGTCGGGGTTCGTAGGCTGCCGTAGATGAGGAGAGAGTTATGATGACAGACTAGTGCGTTGCGTTAGCCGAGGATTTCGATGGTAAATACGCGAGGGTAAATCACCGAAGGCAAAGCTGATAACACCGATTGCTTGGAAAATGCCAGGTTCGATGACAGAAAACCGCTTCGACGGATCGCCCTTCAGTTCGGGCGAAGTGTTTGGGCTTTCGATTAAAACGGAAGTCACAATTATAATCATCCCAATGAGAGCGAGGCCGGATGCCCGCGAAAGCTTGTGTATGTCGCGGTAGAGTGAGAGCGGGTAAGATACACAGATGGTGCAAAGTGCGATGACGAATTTGCGGTTTGTGAGCAGATACAACACAGGTACCATGGGTAGACGAGGGAAAATTGAACGTATGACATGCGGTATGGTGTCGCCGATGATTATTCCGAACGCGCACATTCCTTTTGCGAGAGTTAAGGGGTTTTCATGCGCTAAGGATGCTCTCACCTCCAAATGCAAACGCGAATTGGAAGAAAGAGACCGCTGCCCGCCCGCTGGAGCCTGTTGGTTAGATTGGTTAGATGTGTGTAGCGTCGGTCAAGGGCGAGAAAACGTTCCAAAGCAATGGTTCATGACACCGATATATGATGTCTGAGCAGAAATTTTGGCGTTCACTACAATGAGTCGGATCGTCCAGTCCGTCACCCCGCACAATATGACTAGCAGGACAAGTCCTGTGAAAAAGCCAGCTTGACTTATCGCGTAGGGAAGACCTGGAAGCTATGAGTACGTCGTGAATGCCAGCTGGAATCCACGTTTACCAATTATTCCTATGTGTTGCGGCATCATTGTCTGCACACTGAAATGGTGGGGCAAAACTGACCTGCTCCCAATATTGAATTCGCCATGTTAGCTATCGAGTCGATCAGCCCCCCTCCAGCTACGCGTTTGGCAGCGAGTTCTTCGAGGTCGACATCCGTTTGTTGAGAAACTGGGGCGCCGTTGGTTCGAAGAAGAGGGACGGAGACCTCGAGTCCGAGTCGGCCCCGGGTCGAAGAATCAAACAAGCCGACGATGAGTGGCATAGTACCATCCATGTGTCCTCGAGGGACACGGCGGACCTGCACATCCTCCAACTGTTGATCGTCGATTTCATCAGTATCCTGCTCAAATTCTAGTCATGTTATAGATATGCCCTGCAGTTCGACGAGTACTCACCTGTTTCGCGGCTGGCCAGCATTGACCTTAGAGGAGGCCCTATGACCTGTACATGGTCCTCGAACCGGACCACATGATCCTGTCTGTGGTCTGCATGTCCCAGGGCGGTAGAGTCATCTTCGTCCTCCGAGTCCAGTGGTACGGCGTGGTCATCTCGGGAGAGAAGAGGTTCATATGCCTCTGTTCGGCGTTCATTGTGGCTGGATTGACCGAACATAGGGACAGGTAGTCTCGCAAGCCGACTTTGTACCCAGTAGTGAAGATAAAGGGAGAGCCTGTAGCATGGAAAGTTGGAACCCAAGTAAAGTATTTAGTTCTTGCTTCTGGGTGGCAGTGCACACCACCTCTTGACCTTTACTACGACGGCTTTGCGACTCGGGGCAGGTTCCCAGCTTCAATAGTCATGTTTCTCACCCCGCAACTCATCCTTCTTTCCATTGCATCTTCTGTGGTTGCAGACAGCCTAACTCCCGAAAGCCTGGCCGCCAAATTCAGTCTCACAACAAGGTACATCAATCATGCGATGCAGCTGTTCTGCTCACACTTTAGCCTGCGCTAGCACTACACTACCCTTTCCTACAGCAACACAAAGCAGTGGTGATGCACAAGGTAATCCATTGGGATAGATTGCCCGCTTGCATCTGTATAATTGTTATTACAGCAAAACTAGTTTCCGACTGGTCTCTCAGCAAGGGCCACGTCCAGAATGGCGGTGACGACCTCTCTTTTGTCGCCGACCCGTTCCCAAGTTCTCCTGCCCCGGGCGCGACCACTGAGTCTACTGGCCCAGTACTTCAAGTCACGTACCCCGCTGGTAGCTTCTCCGGCGATACCGGTGGCGCTCAATTTTATAACTTGTGGAATACGACCGAAACGGGGGGCTTCCAGTCTATGCTACTCTCTTACGAGGTGGCTTTCGACGCTGGCTTCGACTGGGTCAAGGGCGGCAAACTTCCGGGATTACGAGGCGGAAATCCGACGGGCTGCAGCGGTGGTAACGAATCGACCGGCTTCGAATGCTTCAGTTCCAGAGTCATGTGGAGGACGAATGGGGCGGGCGAAGGTACGTAATGCACTCAATCCTCGCAACTCCTCTTCATTCATCGACAACCGCAGTATATGCGTATAACCCCTCTCCGAACGGACTATGCTCCGAAAAGAATGTCGTGTGCAACTCGGATTTTGGGATTTCTCTGAGTCGAGGCGCGTTTACTTTTTCCAGTGGCCAGTATGTGCTCATTTTGCTACCTTGATTCGTGCCAACTCATTTAATTTAGGTGGAACCGGGTCACTCTTCTTGTCCAGCTAAACAACCCTCCGGACGTCGCGAATGGTAATATAGAACTCTAGTCTGTGTCGCTTCCTCCATTGCTGTTTCCAGTCTCCAATGCCTTCTAGCTTCAACAATGTGCAGGCGCTGGCACAACAAGATCTGCAAATACGAGCCAGCTCCAACTTAACGGCTGGCGGACTTTACTTCTCGTGCGTTGCCCTTGACTTCCACCGAACCAATTGCTTAACATC
>CVRE01175007.1:330-28055 GCA_001179765.1 Crepidotus sp. BD-2015
TATTCCGGACTACCCTCCGCCGTCGTTCCAAGAGGCTATATCTTCTCCGTCCATTTCTGTGTGTCCAAGTACCACAACACTAGGACAATTCACCACGCCGCAACCATCACGCCATGGTTATAACTCAGACTCAGACTCTGAATCCGATGATGTCTCACTTGATATCGTTGATACCGGAGGTGTTACGCCGTCTCAAGGCGCTGCAACTGCGTCTCTTCAATCGCCCACTACTCGTCGGGGCCGTGGAATCCTCGATTCCGACCCCGACGATATGCCCTCTTCGTCAAATGTTAGGCCACATCGACGCCATTTGTCTCTGTCGCCTCTACGGACCCTATTTCCCTCTCGGAATGTTCGAGAATCGAGTTCCGTGCTTTCGGCACAAAGCACTCCTGCCCACTCATTGGCTTTTTCTCGCTCTTCTCCTTTTTTCCGTAGCACCACCTCACTGCGCAATCTAACATCAGCAACACCACTACCACCACAATCACCATCGTCTCCTCCATCTATCCGAAGCGAGAGCTTCCTCGGTCCGCGACGATTTTTCTCGCACAAGGGAAAGGAGCGCGCGACCAGCGAAGCCTTAGATTCCTGGGAAATCGTTGAATCCGAGTTACCGGCAGATTTTGCGCTTCCTCCGCCACCCCAAGAAGCCTCTTCTCTCCCGACTGCCCCTGTTAGTACACCTCCAACGTTGCCGGCCTCCGTGACATCTGGGCCCATACACCCGTTGTCTGAACGCGACCGCCGCACCAAATCCAGAAACCGGGCCCCACCAATTGTTCCTAGTGCTACAAGGGAGCGGGAGCGAGACCGCCGTGTGGTTTCTCCGCCCCCTTCTTCATCTCCGGCCGCTTCGGTTCCTGTAATCCCAGGTGCAGGCCCACCCATCGTCACATTGCGTATGAAGAAGCCTCCGCCCCCGCCGCCTCCCAAGAAGAAGCCCCAGCCTGCCTCCTCTCCGCTGCGCGCGACAGACAGGTCATGCGTGTTACCTGAGCTTGATTTGGACCGCGCAATGCGGACACCCCTTCCTTTGACGCCTGTGGCTGGCTCGCCGGCGTCTCCATATGCCCTCTCCGTGGAGCCAGGATCTCCTGCCGTTGACGAAGTCCGTCGCGTTCCATCTCCGGCTCCCCGCACCCCGTCGGGGGGTTCGGAGCCTGCGAACCCGAGTGTGGACGCTGAAGGACAGCATCATCACCCCCACCACTATCCAGGTCGCCCTCTCCCGCGGAGACCTCGTCTTGTCGTAGACTCCACGTATGGCGCACACCCGGATTTCCCGCAGAATGAACGGCCGCCGACGAGTGTACCAGAGGGGCTGTTAATCGACTTGGACGATGCAGAGACGCCAACTGCGCCGGGTCTGCCAATGCCGATCCCTGCATCGCCGCCTTTGAATCAGCCACGTCCAGCGGCGACTGCAATGGAACGCGCATCCTCTGCGTCGTCGGTGGATCTCGTTGCGTCGACGACGCCGCGCCCCGAGTTCATGGAAGTCACGGATTTAGACGTCCTGTTGGCGCGCCTCGAGAACGACCAGCGCGATGGGCGCAATTACGACGTGCGCCGTTCCGTTCTTCCTAATGTATCTTTACTGACGCTTCTTTTCAATTCATACAGGCTATGCTGTTCTTATCCGAGTTCATCGGCCCCGCCATGCCCGTGCGTCCCGGGGGCGCCGCGCCTTGGCGTTCCACCACCGCGACCAAGACCTCGGTGCTTCTCACGGGGTTCATCGAGGTTCAGCGGCGGCGCACCACGAAGGACGGGCGCGTCAAACTCAAGCTCGCGCTGCTTGGCACCGCCGTCGACCGCTGTGGCATCTGCATAACGCAGTTCCGGAAAGCGCAGCGCGCGCGCCTGAGCGACGCATGCAGGCATGCGTTCCACGAGCGGTGCCTCGCGAGGTGGATCGCGAGGAGCCGCACGTGTCCGATGTGCAGGATCGCGCTCGATTTGGATACGCATGTGGACGGTTTGGAGGAATACATGTATGGCTGACTGACTGGCGACGGACTATGCCTCATCATGGACCATGAACTTTTTGCTCTGCGCATGTATATGCATCTTTCGTACTTTCTACCACATCAATGTAGCATACTGTACGCAATACGTTTCTTCTTGTAGCACTACTGACGAACTTGGCCATGTGTGGTAGGAGGTAGGTTTCCAAGTACAGTTGGTATAGATATTGAAGATCGGTCTACCGACATAAAGAATATTGGTGCGCGGAAAGCAAGGGGTGAGTAAGTCTAGTCGGTAATCAGGCTGGCTGAGCTTTTGAAGTTGCTTCAAGTTGGAAGCGTTGAGAAGAGAGGTACGGCCTCGGCAGGCCTCGGCTGTTGAAGTTACCCGGACCGAGCCCGCTCTAGCCTCCTATAGCAGCCGCTCCACTCCGCTACATCGTCTAGCCAGAGCCAAGCTATAGCCAAGGCTGCCCTCGTTCACCTCCCAATAATCCTTCCCCTCGACTTGTCAAGGTCTCGCACCGATTCACAGCTATATACTTCAACGTTCAATATTCTATATATCCCCACTCCAGGGACTTGCCGTGGCCTGAGTCTGGATACCCCATGGGCCCCCGAGCAATTGCAATGTTGTTGCTTCTCTCGGGGTAGTCTAGACTGTCTACGTCACTCCGTTCGGGCGCATACGGACGCATCAGGTCGTCGACGCGACAACGAGGCGCCGAAATGAAAATGAAGGAAAATGGTTGCAATTTTCGCAAGTTTTTGTCCACCGCCGCTCTTAGGGCCGCTCTCTTCCCTGGTTGGATGTTCCTACGGGTGGCTCTGAAATATATGTATTTTCGCGCAATTACTATGGAGCCTTTCTCCACGACTTTTTCAATCTTCCGGCGCGACATCGATTTGCCTGGGAACTTGTGGCCGAATCGGGTCATCGAATCACCCTGGCTATTTATAGCGGCTATTCGCTTTAAATCCTTCCCGCTCGATTTTTCTCTCCTAACAACCTCTNNNNCTCTTTCTCTCTCTCCGTGACCACAGAAAATGGCAGGAGGTCCTACCACAACCGCTGGAGGCGTGTCCAATGCGTCTCTGGCATGGGCGATTATTATGAGCGCGTTCGCGGGTGAGCTCCACAAAAAAAACCTTCTTTCGCTCTGACTGAACCGCTTTCTAGCGTTCGGTGGTATCCTTTACGGTTCTAGTGCTATTTAGCTTCTGCATCTTCTTTTGCTCATCGTTTCACTCAGGTTATGATACCGGAACCATCGGAGGCGCCATTGCAATGACAGACTGGCTGGAGACTTTTGGCACATACGATTCTACAGGCGTCTTGGGTGCCGCCACAAATAACCACTACCTGAAGACCTCCAACAAGAGTCTGGTGGTATGTCACGTACATTGTTCATGTCTTGCCGGTCCTCAAATCGCGCAGGTATCCATCCTCTCCGCCGGGACTTTCATTGGCGCGCTCTGCGCGTACCCGATGGGAGACATGGTCGGCCGCAAATGGGGAATTGTTGCGAGCTGCGCTGTCTTCTCGCTCGGTGTCGGGCTCCAGCTCGATGTTCAGTGGGTGACGTTTGTCGTTGGCCGATGTGCGTGACCCACTTTAATCCTGAATCAATGCGCTAATTCTTGACATACAGTCATCGCTGGCCTCGGCGTCGGCCTCATTTCCTGCCTCGTAAGTTTCGAATACGCGCCCCGCCGACCCGTTCTTCTCATACAACACCGAACAGGTTCCCATGTACCAGTCTGAATGTGCACCCAAGAACATCCGAGGTCTGATCGTCGGCCTTTACCAACTCGCCATCACCATCGGCGCTCTTCTCGCTGCCATCGTCTTAAACGCGACGAAAGACTTCCCAAACCACAGCTCCTGGCGGGTACGCGCTATCTGCTCTTCTGCAAAATAGGTCCCCAGCCCTAACCACGCGCCGAGTAGATCCCTATTGCCATCCAGTTCGCTTGGGCGTTTGTGCTGGGCGGCGGCATGATCTTGCTCCCAGAGTCGCCGCGCTACCTTCTCTACAAAGGCCGCGGCGACGCCGCACGCAAGGCGCTCTCCCGCCTGACGAACAGCCCCGCGGACTCCGCCTCCGTCAACGAGGAGTGCCACGAGATCGAGCTCGCGCTCAAAGCCGAGCAATCTCTCGGCCACGCCTCCTACCTCGGTAGGTACCGTTGCCTCCCGTCCCTTCAAGTCTAATCCAATATAATCAGATTGCTTCCGCAACGGCGAGGCTAAGAACGGCCTACGGACTTGGACCGGTATTCTGCTCCAGGGGGTCAGTGTTTCCGGGTATCTTTGAGGCGATGGCTTACGAGGCAACGTAGTGGCAACAACTAACTGGCATCAACTTCATCTTCTACTACGGCACGACCTTCTTCAGCAGCGCGGGCATCCAGAACGCCTTTATCATCACGTATGTGTGCCTCCTCTTTGGCCACGTCCCTTGCTCAGTATAATTTAGCATCATCACCGACGTTGTGAACAGTATGTCCCAGTCGCCCTCTGAGAGCTCCGTCTAATGCATCTTAGCCGTCATGACGACCGTTGGAATCCAATTTATCGACCGAGTCGGACGCCGCCGCCTTCTGCTCATCGGCGCCGCCGGCATGCTAATCTGTGAATATATCGTCGCCATCGTCGGCGTCACCGTCGGGCAAGCCGCCGCTGATGGCTCCGTCAACCTTGCCGCGCAAGTGCGTTTTGTTGTGTACCTGTCGCTCCTGCCCGTGCTAATAGACCTTTCCAGCGCGTACTGATCGCCTTCGTCTGCATTTATATCGCGTTCTTCGCCATCTCGTGGGGCCCCGTTGCGTGTACGTCGTGTTCATTTATTTTTGTCCGCCTTTAACAATAGCTTAGGGGTGATCACCGGCGAGATCTTCGTGAGTGGCCGTTACTAAACATTTTTGCCCACCGCCAACTGAATCCCCTCTTCCAGCCGCTCAACCTGCGCGCCAAGAGCATGTCCCTCGCTGTTGCCAGCAACTGGCTGTGGAACTTTGGCATCGGGTGCGCGTCACTTTCCTCCCAGCCGTCGATCGACCAATCAACTCACATCCTTGCAGCTACGCAACCCCGTATCTCGTCGACCCGTCGACCAAGGGGCAGCCAAACGGTGTCGCAACCGCCGGCCTCGGCGTCAAGGTGTTCTTCGTCTGGGGCTCCACCTGCGTCGGCTGCCTCATCTTCACGTACTTCTTCGTCCCCGAGACCAAGGGCCTCTCCCTCGAGCAAATCGATCTCCTGTACAAGAACTCCACGAGTGAGCGCTCCTCCCGGCTGCTGTAGTTGTCTGCGACTGACCGCGTTTCTCCCTAGTCCGTGGGTCGGAGAAGTACCGCGAGCAGATGATGATGGCGAACGAGACGTATACCGCCAAGTCGGAGAGAAACCACGTCGAGAACCATGACCCCTCGGAGGCGTCTGGGGAGAAAGTCTGAGGCTCGGCTAGACCGCTAGTTACGGCATACTCATAATTCAATACCTCTCAATGCACCCACCACACCTGCAGCAAAGTTTTGACCGCTAGACTCAACGCGATTTCCCCGCCCCGGCATACGACCAGATCTTCGCGACTATGTACCAACCAACTTGAGCTCGGTGCCGGTTTGACTTTGTGAGTAAACCTAATTTGAATTCGATTATTGAGGAGAGCGAGTCTCCTATACGGGGTCGACACTAAAAATGAGCTAATAATGCAGTTTGGGACACGTTCGTTTATTGCATAGAGAAAAAACAAGAAAAAGAAAAAGGATCGGGTGGTGTCCATTCTACTGTAAGAAGGAACCTGCACACTGCGTGTACATAAACATGTAAGTAAACCGAAAAGTGCACTAAGTGGCGGCAGTCCATTGATGCTATATAATGATTGGCTGTAGTCCGTTCTACGATTGGAGACCCTTTGGGGCCTGAAGCGTGGGGTTGTTCAATAATCCTGAGTGAAGAATTAGCATCAGTTGATGACGAAGAACTACATGAAGGGACTGACGACCGGCGGCGGCACCTCATGTTCATGCTTCAACAAATGCTCCGTCGCATATTCAGGAAACCCGTGGTGAGGTCCATGCCGGGGATGGGGGCCATGGCCCGCGAATTTCCACCCTCCAGGGCCCGGTGGGCCCCCGCGACCGTGCAATCCCGCGCGCTTCTTCATCCGCGTCACTTTACGCAGGAGCACGATGAGAGGGATCGCGCAGAGAAGAATGCCGAGAAACATCCCGAAAAGAACGGCGCCGGTCAAGTCTCGTTTGCCAATGCCATGGCCCGGGGGACCAAAGGGCTCGTCAGGCAGGATCTCGCAATGGGCCCAGGGGTGGTGGGGAGGTGGATGGTGAGGAGGCGGAGGCGGAACGCCGCTTGGGGTGGGGATAACAGCGAGTGTGGTTGTTCCCGATGGCGCCGGGAACTTGGGGGAGTCGTGGCAAAAGATGCGGGCTTTCATCTGGGGCAGAGGTGTGAAGTGAGTTGGATTCTCTCTCATACAGCTCTTAAATAGGTGCGGGCATTCCGAGTCGTCGGCCTCGCCTCGAGACTACTGCGGCCCGCAGTGGGCTGCGGATGGGCCGAGCTCACGCAGAAGCGGCGTGTCGGATACTGAACCCCAAAATGGAACTACACCGCCGATGTCCCAAAAAGGTGAGAGATAAAAATGAAATGCAGTAATGAGGACGTGAGTATTGATTGCAGACTAAAATTAGGTGGTGTAGGGAAAAAATGATATCAACTTTGCAAATTAGCACGCCTGCGGGAAAAAAAGTCAGAAATGCAGTACATACGAGTGAGTTGAGGGGAGAGGACTCACATCCGAAGGGTTTCGTACATGAACCGGTAGCTCTTCAAATTGCCCTTGAGCCGCCGAATATCAATGCTGTACATATCCTTCAACCGATCGAGACGTGTAAGCTCGACAGAGAATCGGACTTCGTCTCCGACGTCTTCCAGCAGGTCGCCGTATACTACATCGGAAGGAGGTGTAGACGGCAAGACACTGTTGCTTCGGGATGGATCGTCCTCTGACAACGCTGGTCTCGCGGGCGAGGGCTGACGCCGCGCAAGAAGTCCCCGAAATACCCCATTTCCTCCACCGAAACGCGATTGTGCCGGACCGAACTTTATATATATTTGAGTAAGCGGACGAGAAAGAGAGATGAATAAGGACGTACCCCAGTACTTTCAGGGTTGACATCCCTCCTGTCACGCCGTCTGGCCGGCCGGATGCAACGGTATTTGAAGTCTCCCTCGACCTGAACATCCACACCTATTCCCAAAAGCACGTTCTTCATATGCTGCATGACATCTGGCGGACGCCCCGCCGTAATCATCTCGTTGTCGACGGCGCCGTGGTGAATCCGTGGCGCGGCCCTGCCTCCGCTGCTGGAAGGCCCTGCCACACTGGCGGACCGTCTGAAGAGCGACGTGATCGACACTGCCGATGTTGTACGCTGCCGATGCTCGCGTGTTCCGGGTGTCACAAGGAATGGGGAGGCGGATGGCTGGGCGGGCGTATGTGGAATGCTAGCAACTTCCACGGATGATGCCGCCGCGCCATGGACCGCGGACGAAAACGGACTGCGCGTAAGGCCTCCGCTAACATTTATGGATCGCCGGCCTTTGCGGAACCATTGCATGACTTTATTCGGTTTGGTTGGACTCCCTTGCACTCCAACGTCACCCGTGTTGGGAGGCGCGGTCCTGAGTGTTTGTTTCGCGGACGGGTTTGAGGGGGTATCAGTGATAAGCGGAGCAAGTTGGGATCTCGTTTCAGCGTTGGTGAGGCTCCGTTGGGTGCCGTCAGGGCGGGACGCAGAACGACTGTCGGATGCCATTTCTTTGGCACCATTCACCACATTTGAATTCCCGGCCCTTCCTAGAGTCGACTCGGGTGATGGAATCTCGGCGGTAGTCTCCAAAGTCGAAAGGACTGGTGGTGAGCTGGAAAACACCGACTTGACGCTTGGGTTCCCCGATTTGGCCGATGAACGACTTGCCCCCCGCCGCCGCCCCTTGGTTGGCGAATCCATAACAGAGACCCCTTCACCGCCTTCAGTAAACGCTGACGCTGCGCCATCGTACACTATAGGGAGAGGTTTTGTGGGCGTCACGCGGCCCTCGCTAGGCCCTTGGCCCGAGTCCTGCCTTTCTCGCTGTCGCGCTTCACGCCGGTCCTGGTATTCGACCTGTATGGTATGCCGGAACTTGTCTTCCTTACGGCTCTGTTCTGGCTCCTTCCCCTTCCCCCCCGTGGCACGTTCGCCAGCGCGTTGTTTCCGCGGGCTCCCCACAGCGTCCTTGATCGGACTAACTGTCCGCGCAAATGGATCCCAGTCGCTGCCAGAAGCCGGAGAAGACTCGGACGGGTCGCTGCGTTTGCCGTCACTCTGCTGGCGCTTACGCTTTGTCTGCGAAGCGGTGTCTCCGCTGTGGAGCCCCCGTTTGTATGCCAAGCGACGCGTCGGCCCATCCTCCGCCATCATCTCCAACTCTTTCAGCGTGAGCCCGAAGGTCGTGATCTCTGTTGCGAACCACCGGTGGCGCATCACGGTGGCAAGATCTGCGCGCTTTTGCGGGTCCGGATTTAGCATCGCGCTGAGCAGGCTGCGCGCCTCATCGGAGGTGTATTCGGGGAAGGAGAGTGGAGTGCGTGCAATGTACGCGTAAAGCTTGGTGATGTCTTCACCGTCCGGGTTTGTGGGGTCATCGTCGAAGGGGAGGTATCCCGAGAGCATTGCGTAGAGGATAACCCCGCAGCTCCAGATATCGGCGGCCGTGCCGACATAAAGGCCAACACTGTTGACGAGCTCAGGGGCAGCATAGCAGGGCGAGCCACACATCGTCTCCATCAGGTCCTTTCGGTCGTGGTTGAAGTGGTTCGCAAAGCCGAAGTCGGTAATAATGAGGTTACGATGGCGATCGAGAAGCAGATTCTCGAGCTTGAGGTCTCGATGGACAATGTTCTTTTGGTGCATGTACCAAACGCCCGAAATGAGCTGCGAAAAGAGCTTCGCGGCGTCGCGCTCCCGCAGGTACCGATGGGCGAGGATGTGGTCAAAGAGCTCGCCACCTGACGCGTACTCGAGAATGATGCCGAAAAACTTGTCCGTTTCACACACATCATACAAACGAACGATGTTCGGGTGTTTGAGCATCTGCAGAGGTGTAAGAACCATGAAAGAAGAGGAACGCAGCACACGCACGTCCAAAATCTCGATTTCCCTCGCTATCTTTGACATTTTCGCCTCGTTGTCAGCAGTCTCTCTCCGTATGAGCTTGACGGCAACCTCTTCACCGTATTTGTGATGTATCCCGAGCTTGACTTTGCCAAATTCGCCTTCTCCCAGAGTCTGCAGCATATAGTACGCGCCAAACTTTGGGAGCGGTCGATTCGGGTGGTTTGCGACGTATGCGACGACCGCGGGGTGCGCAAAGACATCGGATACTGCAGGGGACGGCGCGGCCGTTGCCTCGCGCGACGACGGTGCGTGGTGGGATACACGTTGCTGGTGCTCGCGATGTGGTTCTCCAGCGACCGGCGTTGTCCGGGGCGGCTCAGGCAACGGGGATGGACTCTGAGAGCTCATCGGAGAAGGAGAGAAAGAAGCTATGTCGCCGGCTGAGTCCGCAAACGGAAGGGCACCACTTTGGTCTTCTGATGTGAGACGATCAATGAGAAGAAAAAGGCGTGGTTGATTGATAAGTGAGGCTTCTTCGCGTAGAAAGCCACGTGGGAACGTGGTCTGCATCACAAGTTTTTTTTTGTCAAACACTGCAGGATAAATGTGTCTTTCTGAAAGTGAAACTCACAAACGTTGCGTTCCGCTGCTGCCCAAGAGTCTAAGACGTCCTCCGTACTACCAGAACGAAGACTGATGTGAGATACGAGTGACTTCAGCGGCCGTGCGCGGAGATAGTAGAAAACTGACGACGGTTTCCCGGTGTAGATGGGCGTAGTAAGCAAGGGCTCCTACATAGGGCCGCACCACACGCTAGCCGCAAATGGAAGCAGCAGGTTGAAGACCACTGTCATGGCCAGAGATGCATGATGCTGGTGCGGTAACGCTACATTCCAATCAGCGATGCCAGATACAATAAGCTTCTGCACATACAGTTCACAGATGAACGAGTTTAGCTGGCTGAAACCCGCGGTGGTGGGTGGTCAGGAGGCTTTGAAGTAACGCTGCAGATGAAATGGTTCCTGGGGCTTTCTGGAATGCGCTGAGTATAAGCAATGACCGGAAGTTTCCGAATTACGCACCAGCTATCCCCTGCTGTCCCCTCCCTGTACAGGGAGCCATTTTCCAATGCGAAGCCAGGGTCGGACTTGCACACTGGGCATCACATTCAATAATTTGAGCATCAGTGCAGAAGTTCGGCCGCTCGAGATGAGATAGGGCGAAGCCAGCGGCCAGGAACGGAGGAAGAGGTAGAAAGGACCGAAGTTTGAGCTTCAAAGAAGCCTGAGAGTTTCGGAGAGCGAAAGCAAAAGCTTTGAAAGGGGGAGGGTCCAAGATTGGTTGCGGTCAAGCCATCAATACAATGGCATCCCAATCAGGAACTTTCCTAAATCGGTCGTCGCTCAGGCTGTGACTCTGTCTCTCTCGCCGTTGACACGCAATATACGACCATGCCTTGCGCGCATCTCGACGCAGGTATTGATTCTCCAATAACTCCTCGATCTCATTGTGGCCGACGTCCGAGCCGGCGATCTCTCTAGTCGCGACTCTCAAATCGTGTTCGCTTTCTTCTCGCGCGCATATTCGCAACCATCCATCCGATACCTCCATATCATGCCGCCTTACAGCCTCTACATACTCCTCTGCGCTCTCCACCAATTGCAGGCTTCGTGAAAGACCTTCAAATCGTGGAGGGAAACGGCAATAATGTCGAATGGAGCGGGATGAACAATGCAGGCGCGGCTTGGGTCGTAAAAGCTTCGCGTACCCTACATTCATCCTCCTCTTCTCAGCCTCGAGCGGCTCTCTATCCAAGATAAACCAAGGCTGGAGTGAGGAACGGCTGTCTCAATCGCTTTGCGAGACGTGTTTCTCTCGCTCGAGACTCTCCAGCTTCGCGGCATCAGGACCCGTACCGCCGACGACTTCTCCCGCTCGCTCTCGCTCTCTGGGCTTATCAGCGCCGAGATCAAAAGCCTCGCCGAAACCTTGCCCTCCAACAATATGATTGCAAGTCTCGATATCTAGTCTCAATTAATAGGTGATGGAGAGCCCTCTCCCTCTCGTTGATATTTACAATCACACACAGCCTTTACAAACGCTCGGAATCGCACATCTCTCCCACCTGCGCTCGCTACGCGTCGCCGAAACCGAATCGTCACTGAATGCGAGAATATCTGCTTCGAAAGAATTGTCTTCAAAAGACATGCCACGGTGCTCGTGCCCCAGCTTGTCGACTTGGCCACTTGTGGCCCATTTGTTGCTGCTGCCCGGTAGTACAACGCTCAGGTCGCGCGCGTGCTGCACTCTGCACTCTGCACAGGATATGATATCCGTGCAGTTCTTCAATGTACGTCCCTTGTTCCATACAAACTTCAACACGCTCATGTCGCAACAGCGCGCACCTCCTGGTCGACATACGTCGGAAACCTCAGTATGGAGGAGGTGCTTGCTGCGCTACCTGAGCTTCCAGAGATCGAATCCGTGCCTCCAGGGCCGACTCGCTGCTCTGTGACGTGCTAGCATGGCCGGATACGCTGCCGGTTTGTTAACGCATTGATTTCACCTCCAATCAAGTGTCGCACCTATCCGAGCTCTGCTGCGCATGAAGATAGCCCCCTGCTTTAGAGCGCGTGTTATGGGATGGGGCAGGCGATGCGCGGAATGGGTGGATCGCGAGCAGGGGTGAACGGCTTTCGATCTCCGTGTCCTGCCTGTACAGCTCTTGGACAGCCCCGCTGCCAGCACGCTTTCGGCGCCGCCACAGCATAAATGCGACGCCGAGAATCATGGCGGTTCCGCCGATGGCGGCGGCGACTGCGCCCACAATTAGCGTAACGGACGGCTTGGAGGCGACGGTTGGAGGGGTGCTAGG
The DNA here is from genome assembly GCA_001179765.1 of Crepidotus sp. BD-2015. Lineage (NCBI taxonomy): Eukaryota > Fungi > Basidiomycota > Agaricomycetes > Agaricales > Crepidotaceae > Crepidotus > Crepidotus sp. BD-2015. The sequence goes on from CVRE01175007.1 coordinate 12,364, forward strand.
GCTGGGGCTGGAGCCGGGGTGAGTACTCGTACTTGGCTGCAAACGGTAATCCACTCACGTAACACTAGCGAAAGGCAATAGGTGTTTAGAGCGTTGCATGATTCGAGTACAGCTTCAAACTCACGAGCTGCTCGCCTCTGTCGCGTCCTCTTGCGTGACTACGGCATAGTCAATTATTCCGACGGAGCCCCCGTCAGCAGCGGGCGCGAGGAGCCACGTCAGCGTGTGTTCCGTACTGGGGTCCAAATCGCCTGCGTGGAAAAGCAGCGCGCGGTAGACCGTCGACTCGCCATCGTAGTGGTGATACTCCTGCAGCGCCGGCGTGTTCACAGTGAACGAATAGTTGGCGCCGTTGGGCACGTCCACGCCATACAGATATACTGCAGAGCCTGTAAAGGAATGAGGAGGGGTGGAAGGGACGGCGGGGCGCTGAGCCGACCTCGGAACGTGCACGAGCCAGAGCGACTGTCCGCCGCGTCGTGCCAGGTCAGGTTATTCATCTGCGACGCGTCGAGCTGCCAGAAACATGTCGGGCAAGGAGTTGACGGCGTCACCGCGTTCCATGACTGCGTCCAGGTGAAAAAGGTGCTGTTGGTGTCATCAAAAGTGATGTTGAGGGCCGAGGTGCTGGCGCTGAGAGGCAACAAAAGCGCGAAGAGAAACGAAATGACCGGCATGAGGAGGAAAAGAGGTTAGTTTTCGTCCCAAGATTCAGCGCTCATAATATTAATCAAGCTGCGGCCGGCAAATCAGGCTGTGTGTGCGAATCCCATGTGCGAACAGTGCAAATCCCAACAAGTTGACCGACTGATCATCAAGGGAGGAGGTCGACGGTAACCAGCTCTAACCAGCTCCCCAAACGTTCGGCTGTTATCCGGGCCACGCGAGAAAAGGACACACCCGGACCCGGACCGGGCGGCATAGCTATCGAGGACGTGTAGGTATACTCGCAAAGTGCTCATTTGGTGGCTGCTCTCTATCTCGGTGCTTTTGACATAGAATCAAGGACTTACTGATGATTATTAACACTGCCGCTGATGGTTGTAGCCTCGCGTGCCTCTAACACAGGAACTGCGAAAGAGAGGAATGTATACTGCATCAGGCCGACTTGGGCCAAGACGCGGTCACCAACGGACTCCGCTAGTAATCTAGCGAAGTGTAGGTACATTAGTATGTAGTGGTCGACCGGGTTTAATTCACCGGGTCGGCGGGGTTGGGTGGATGAGTGAGGCGCGTAAGTATGTGTAGATGTTGCGTGTGGACTGCGTTGCAACTGCATAATGAATATGTTCGGACAAGTCGGGATGCTACAAATCTATTTCCTTGAGAAGTCCCAAGATTGAGTGGTGTTCTCGTCAGCTTCAAGCAAGCGTGGACCTCGATTGGTATTTGTAGGATCTGGCAATATCCACTTCAGTCTTCAGGGCCGCTTAGATGGTGAGATAGAGATTCCGGGATCATCGGGATTCAAGTTCGAGAGAGCGCAACGGATCTTATGATTGTGAGGGATCAGAAACGGTACCCACTTGAAGGGCGAGAAGAGTAGTCGATGAGGCGTTTGTGGTGCATTGGAGGCTTGGCAAGGGTTTGAAAGAGGTGCAGAAGAGGCTGGAAAGGGCGGACCACGAGGCTCGAAGGACGGAGTATAATTGGGTAGCTTGAAAGCAGAGTCGATTTGGCGCGGACCTTGGCAAAGATCTGAAAGAGGTACGGTGGAGACTGGAAGGGACGGCGGAGCATGGGGCTTGAAGAACGGAACAGATTGTGGTGGGGTTGAGGACGGAGTCAAGATTCAGATATACACAGCACCAGGACAGCGAGAGAGCATTGAGCTCGGGTCCTCGGGAAGAGAATATCGTTATCTGAAAGCACGCCATCCTAGCTCGGATTATCGGGGGGTATGGTGGGAGCGGGGCCTGTTTTTCGGTGCTGTCTTTACTCCTCGCTCGGTGAACGGTGTTAAGAACAGGCGTGAAAGATGGGCGAAAAAACGGCCAGACTTGGATATGGTTTACGCAGTGGCTTGAAGTCGAGGAAGGTTTCAAATCAGGCAAGGCCGGAAATGACGACGGAGACTTATCTGCGTTGCTCCAGTGTCGCGATACACTGCCAGTGGCAGCTTCGCCAGGTTCTACAACGGAAGAACCCATCGGCATGTGGGCCCTGGGGCAAGTCGCACGTTCAGCGCAGCGCCTGTGCACGGGAAGCAGATGTTGACTGTCTAAGGCGCTGTCCTCCGGTCGAAGGGTGCTAACCCAGGGACAGGGAGGTTCCGGAGTCCTAAAGAGACACTGCTGGGTCACTGCTGGCAGCTGCATGGGACATCGCCGTTTCGAGCCGCGTTCGGCCAGCACACGAGGTAGTGTGGGACGACGTGCTGCACTTCCTTGCGAGGAGCCGGCATCCTTCGGCGAGACGCGTCGAGCTTGGAGAAATCGGGATGGAGCGGGATGGTCACCGTAAAGGCTGGCTGTTGGAGGCTTTATGTCACGCCGTGACTTGTCCCGCCTTGCTCCCCACTATTACCTCCCTCCGCCGAACTATCAAGACTCAAGCTGCAGCATCCCGCCTCATGTCTGATGTCGAGCCCATGCAGGTGAACCTCATTGTAGCAGCGATATCCCCCGAAAACTGACATGCAAGTGCAGTCCCAATTCTGCCATCTATCCCATTCTGACTCTGGCTCCCGAAATCACGTCTGAAATATTTCTAAATTGCCTTCCTACCCGTTGGGCGCGGGATGTTGTCAATGACAAAGAGGCCCCGCTACTGATGATGCACGTCTGCAGTGACTGGAGGCAGATCGCTATCTCCACACCCGCTTTGTGGACGACGTTAGAAATCGACTGGGACGAACACCTAGCGCCATGTTTCTCGGAAATAGTCCAGATATGGCTGACGCGCGCCCGTCAGTGCCCGCTGTCTGTGAATCTCTGCGTACGGCTGTCGAGAATCAGCAATGTTGACGAATTTTTCGAGACTTTCCGCCGGCATTCGGGAGTAATGCGATCTGTGGAACTGGAGATGATGCCGGAAGACTTTTGGGAGATGGACACACATCATCTGGTGCTTCCATCGCTTCAAACTCTCTCGATCCGCTTCTACTTGAACGAGGACTCTGAGGATCTGGACGTCCATGATCCCGTAGAGCTGTTCCGCGACGCTCCCCTGCTCCGCGAAGTGTCGATTTTCGACGCTCCGCCTTCTTTTGTCGCCCTTCCGTGGCACCAACTCACAAAATTTACTGGGAAATGTTCACCGTTGCTCAATGCACAGAGGCATTGCGCCTGATGCCTAACCTTGTCGAGTGTTGTTTTGCGACGTGGGCGCTGTCTTCCGACGATCCCATTCCCGAGTCTCTCTTCCATTCGAAGATAGAGTCCCTGACGCTCTTCGGGGCCACGTCTGGATTCTGGGCTGAATGTGTGCGCAGCGCGAAAGTCCTCCAATTTCTCACGTTGCCCAGTCTCCAGTCCCTCCAGATCGTGGGCATCTCACAATTTGACGAAGCCGCCCTCGATTCATTTCTGTCCCGATCATCTTCTCCGTTACGCGCCCTCGTCGTCCATCCATGCCAGACAGCCTTGGCGCGACCAGTCGTTAAGATCGAAGTCTCGTCCTTCTTACAAACACCTGGTCTCACCGACCTGGAGATTTGGTATCCATCCAAATCCCTCATTATTACTTTCTTCCAGTGGTTTGGCTCGCCAACTCCACTTCTCCCGCACCTCCAGCGCCTCTCTTTCTTGGGTTGCGGGAAAATAGAAAGCGACGCGGCATCACTCGTCGAGATGGTGGAGCTCGCTGCTGAAGCGATCACCAACCGGCGGAGAACTGACTCGGGCGTGGCCCAGTTGCAGTCGTTCCGGCTCGTATCTGAATCCGCTTCTGCTTCAGTCCTCTCAGAGGAGGTACTTCTCCCATTCAGAAAATTCAAAGCAGAAGGCATGGATATTTACATAGGCTCGGAAACAAATTCGGTTCTATGACCGGAACCTGGCATGCAGCACACTTGAATATATATATATATATATATAAATATAGGACTCGTAATGCAGCTCGAGATCAGTTGGAACGCACACGTCGATAATGATTCCCCATTCATCCCTCACCTACCGATTTAGACCAGATCTGCTTCATGGAAAACCCTCACTAGGAAGTCGTGAAACTCCGCAGGGCGCTGCACGTAAAATCCGTGTCCCGTTTCGGCCCATTGCACAAATTCCGCCTTTGGCATATGCGTCTTGAGATCGCGAGAGTGTCGCAGGTCCACCAGCCAATCTTCAGACCCACAGATGATCACTACCTTGGGGATTGTGTCGGAGATCAGGCGGAGGCGGTCAGGGGTGACACGATGGGTGAGAGCTGCCGCCAACTGCGATACATGTCCAATGATCCGTTGTTTGGCGCTGAAGGTGACACGTCGCAACCACACCTGGTGCAATGTATAAGGTCCTCGCCCAGAGGAAAATGACGAGAAAGGAACCTCGGTTTGTACTTGGCGGTTTGAGCGACCTAGCGGGTCCGTCGTGGACTTTGTATCTAGCCAGGAAGCAGGATATAGCATCTTCATGACAGTTGGCGCCTTCTTCTCCGGCTCCTTGGTCAGAAGAAGACTACCACCGACAAGTCAAGTTACTTATACTAGGAAGCAATGAACGGGTTGAGCAAAGACCTACGTGGTAAGAGCTTTAATCCCGTCCCACTGCATTATGCACATAGTAGGTTGTCAAGATTGTTCACGTGCATCAATACTGACCGGCGGAAAGTTCTGCCATGGCATTCCTCCAGGCGTCGTTACACAAAGAACGAGGGACGCAATACGGTCAGGTATTCTCGAAGCCAGCTCTGAGAAACGTAAAATGTCACCGAGTCTCCAACTTGAACAAGCGTATTGTATCTTACCTTGCGCTATCATTCCCCCGAGACTCGTTCCGACGACGTGTATTTGGCGCAATGAAGTCCAACCGATATGTTCCAGGAGGACTATAATATCCTCCGCCATTCCGGACGTTCTACGATGTCGCACCCAGTCAGTCATATGCAAGTAAAGTGGGAAGAACTGTACGTGTAACGTCCAGATGGGTATCCCGAATATCCGACCCCGCGATTGTCAAAAGCTATCACAGAGTATGTCGTGGCCAGCCTACGGACGTGATAGTCCCATCCAAAAGAGTTGTTATTGAGTCCGTTTATAAGCAGGACGCGCTGTGAGGTACGAGGTAAAGGGTCGGCTCGATTCTTGAGATTGAAGCTCAACGAAAACGCACTTTTTCCCCGGTCCCGTGTTGCTCGTAGTACAGCGAATGGGTTTCGAGAGGGGGAGTGCCGGAGTGGACGGGACAAAATCCTTTTCTTACCAGACTCGCTGGGTCGAACATTGTCGGATACCGTGCCATGTCCGTAGGGTCTTTCGGCAGCACTACAGAGTTCATTTTGAGATAAGTAAGAACGTGAGAGAATTTGGGGAGAGTTGTGGTTTGAAAGAAAGCGCAAACCCCCAAACCCCCCCCCACGAGGGCGCGCAGTTTNCCCCCCCCACGATGGCGCGCAGTTTGATGGCCGTGGTTTGAACGACGGTATTACGTTGCACCTGTTTGCGCATTCCATTTTCTCGCTTCAAGCCAAAGAAGAAGAGGGGACGGAAAAGATAATACAGTGAAAATTGTTGGAAAAGATAGTACAGACCATTGTTGTAGATTAATTAATGAAGAGGATCCAAGAAATCCAGTAGCAGGATCTCGTTATGCTGCGCGTTCGTCGTACAGAGACGACCGGTAATGGGACACAGGGAAAAGTCAAACGTGGAAGGTTCCGAACCCCAATCGTCCTCGAACAAGCACAGGGGACGCAGCATCGGCCTCTTCTCCTTTCTCTCCTTCGGAATGGGTGAGATCTGCACCTCAGCTTTGGGCGCCTCCGGCGTGATCCACAAGGTGAACATGTTCTGGCCGCAGAGCTGGATTGCGTCCAGGGAGGGACCGTCTTGTGGCGCCCAGATGACGATGGTGTCCATGAGGATGGGGATACTGCGCGGAAGGTTGTGGTTTGCGCCACGGTCGAGGGGCTGCATCATGTAGCGTGCCAAGATGCGTTTTCCGCCCTCCGAGCCGGTGATGAACAGGAAACAAGGCTGGCCAGTTACGGAGAGCCAGTTAGACGAGGTAGAGATTTCCAACTCGAGGTTCGGAAAGGGATGGGTCAGGGTCAAAATCGGGCGATGTCTGATAACAGAGCCCGCCCAAGAGTCTGAGTAGTCTGAGTGCACGGGCATCTCCCAGACGGTGATGGTCGTCCCGCTGATGCCGATTATTGTATCCTCGTGCACAAATACCTGAGGGCATTCAGCGTGTAGATACTCCAGTGGGGGGCTTCACTCACACTTTTCAAGGTTTGATCCGCTTTCCAACCGACCCATAAGTTGAGAGTGGTATTCCAAACAAAGATCACCCGGCGGTGATATAGTAAACAATGGCCAAGCTTCGCCAGAAACGCTCCAGGTTTCAGCGACTGTCCTGCAACCGCAAAGGCATGGAGACGACCAGTGTAGGCGGTAGGAGATTCGGTGATAGAAGTAAACTCGGGATGGGCGTCTAAAGGGAAGATGCGGTAAACTGCATAGTCCCAAGATCTACAGAAAGTATCAGTACACGTTTATTTTGTATGAGTCAACTTACTTTGCCTCAGGGTTGTGTGAATTGATCATAACTTCGATTCCCTTGCCATCTGAAGTTGGAAGGAGGGAAATAGATGGTTCACTGCCGGACGCTGGGAGCGCGACGGAGGCCAGCGCGTGAGGCTTGATCAGCTTCCCAGCACCGTGGCCGAGGTCCCACAGGTGGATCAGACTATCGGTGGCGATGAGGAGAAAGCGACCACCTGGCACTAAAGCCAGTTTCCGCACAGCGCCTAGTACCTTCGACGCGACGTTGGACGACTTGACCACCCGAGGCGTAAAGACGCGACGGGCAAAAGGCTCGAGTGAGGAGGACGTCACATCGTCCTTCTGCTTATGGAGACGCGTCGTAAACCATGTGGCGGACACGGCGGCGTATTGTAGCTCAGAGAGCGCCATGTCGTCCAGCGGAAAACTGGGCATGAATAACCCGTTAACCTCGCACATGCGACGGACGACATTCATCCAGAGGCTGCGGGCCAAAGTAAGTTCCAGGAGCTTTTTACAAGTCTGTAACAGAGAGAGGGGTATTAGAAGAATGGTTCCCTTCGAAATCGAGTATTGACCTGGCCCAGTGAGAATATAGTGGTCGGTTCCGTAAAGGTAATGATTTGGATGAGATTGTCAAGCGGTAGCTCTGTCAGGGTGAGCTTCTGGTTGTGAGCAAAAGGCCCGCGATTCCGAGACATGGTGGTGAAAGGCGAAGCTTTTGGAAATGATTTGATGGTGTTTCACGTTTCCTCCTCTTCACCATGGACGCCCTCGACGAGGATACCGAGATGCCCGACTCTGTCTGCACGCCCAAGCCCGCGATGCGTTTGAACGAGTTCCCTATGGACACTCTAATCCACATCCAGAGTTTTTTGGACCCAGCAGACATAATATCTCTTCGCCAGGTTGGTCCATTTTTCATGTTATTGCCTTGGCTGGAATTCATGACTCTCGCTAGTCCTCAAGAATCATGGTGTCTGCCACAGCACACCGCACTGTCTGGACCGATGCTCTGCGTCGTGTCTGTGCGGCGCACGAAGTTTCCACCTTGACCTATCCCATGGAAAGCATGTCCCTAGCAGATCTGGAGCACGCCGCGACATCTCCCGTGCGCTTCATTGCCCACATATCCAAAGCGCGAGCCGCTGACGACATGATACCCGCGTTGTCGACGCGCCTTTTCGAACCTCGATTACCCAAGTCTGCTGCTGCTGCTGAACCCTCGGTCGGAGAAATTATGTGCATGCGACTCATACCCGGAGGCCGCTACCTTGTCATGTCCAGCGATACGGCTCGCGTCTCTGTTTGGGATCTTGGGTACAGTCCCGCAGCGGTAGTCAATCCATATCCGTTCGTGTCGATGGTGTTGCAGGCGGAACCCACAGATCTATTGATCCAACCCACAAATGATCACAAGGGCTTCCGTCTTCTAACGTTCTATACGCTTCAGGAGTGAGTAGCTTTATCATCTCGTCTGGATTGAGTATCTGAAGGCAATTCAGCGTGCTCGTCGAGATCATGGTGTTCGAATTTTACCCTGCGACAGCGAACCCTGCGTTCCGACGCATTGCGAAGCGCCGTGTTCCTGTCCCCAAGCTTAAAACGTTCGCCTTTACGCAGGACAGATTTACTTACCATCATGAATTCTTGGTGACAACATGGGATTTCGTTGAAGACACCTCCGCCACGGTGCACGTCTATCAAGATTTAATGACTGTGGGCATGCATCTCTATCACCTTCGGCCCCTTCTCATCATCGTACAGATTACCGCGTCGCCCACCACCATAATTGCCCAACACTCGGAAGGGATCGTCGTCGTCGAAATTCCCCCGCTCCACCCCAGGGGTACGCCAGCAGAGGAAGCTGTGGTCGAACCCGTCACTCCTCTCACGATGTTCAGCCATGTCCACGCGGTCTTCGACCAATTATCCGAATTGTATGCGTTTCAGTCCGACTGGCATTCACCCCACGACGCCTCCCTCGTCCTCGACATTTTCGGGGTCCTTGTAGACGGCTCCAACGCTTACGCACGCTGCCTGGTGAAGCCCATCCTTGGTGCCGACAACGACCTCCCCTCCTCAATCCCCGTCCTCATGGGCGTGAGTCGCGTCCCTGAAGAGACATTTGACGCAGACCTGTACGGGCGCCTACATTTCGCAGGGACGCATTTTGTGCGGACGTGGCCGACCAGCACCTCTATCATGGTCAACGCTGCGGAGGTCCCCGTGCGACGGCAGATCGAGTTCGAATCGAAGACGAGGTGGCTGTGGGAGCACCCTCGGCTCGGAGAAGGGGGCTGGGTTTACGACCTCGACGCGGCCTCGGGGCGTATGGTGGCACTGGCAGGGACCACGGAGATTCGTGTTTTGGACTTCTTATTGCCCAGTGTGTAGCGCGCCCAAACCGACTGGGATTTCTGGACGGATTTGTCAAGGAGCTTGCACCGTTTCGCAGCGTATCCTGGCAGCGGCTTGATATACTAGTCATTCACCTTGCTGATAGGTATCCGGTACATCATCTGTGTTCGGATGCCGACTCGCTCTTCTATGCAACATCAATCACTTTCCCAGACGACGAGGACGGGGATAGTAAGTATGTAATTGGCCAATTGCGGGCAACCACACCTCTGTGGTGTATCTTTCGTACACGCCCTCGGTATTACCTTGCTGTTCGTCCGCCGCAATACATTCAGGTAGGTGCACTGTGCGCTCGCTGGTGTACCGTCCGAATCCAGTTTGGCACTTGTCATGTGTTTTACACGGTCACGTGATAGCTCGGGAGCAAAGCAAGGATAGGGGCTTCCTTTATTCCAGAGCACCCAAAAAAAGCACCCCAAGTAACTGGATAGGATCTGCATCCTGAAGATCCACATCATTTGTATTTGGGATTTTGAGCGAGAAACTACTCCACAATGGCCACTGGTTAGAGGCACGTTCCGAGGATAAGGTAGTCAAGCCAGCGGTACGCACTCAATTGGCGTCCGATATTGGCAAACAAGTTCACGTTTGCTTTGAGGGTGAAGATTTCGAACAAGAAGAATCGACGTTGAATACGCATGTTGGTGTGCGAGGATGCAGACAGCACGCGGGTCCGGAGTTATCTGTGCCTCGACGAACGGAGCTTTTAGAGGTGGAGTGGCGGAGATAGCCATTTCACAGACTTCGGGCTATGGTCATTGGTCGCGCAGTCTGTAAACCAGTACTAGTAGTGCTGACTGTGCTGTCCAGTAATTGTCAATGGGAAGAGACGACTTGTTAAGCACCTTGAGATCATCTCCTTTGAGAAAGTTCATCGCTGGATAACGAGCTGAGTCCGAGGCCACATCAAGCGCTGTCGAAGATTGTTCACAAGAGCGGGAGTCTAGTCTATAGATCTGCGACGCTGCGTGGGATTAAAAAAGGCATCAGTGCACAGCTTTTTGATCTCGTACCGATTGTCCGAATCCACACGCAAGATTGCGCCAAAAAAGTTGCCACCCTTCCCCTTTCCTCTTCGTCCAACTTCTTCTCGAGACCTCTCTTTTTTCTGATGCCATGGAGTCCGTAGTTCCTCAGGAAATCACAACAGAGCTCACCCAGATCCTTTCAAATCTCCTGCTGGGGGATAATGAAATTCGTTCGAAGTGCGTACATCTTGAGCGCTGTAAAGCAGACTTGCTCAATACCAAGATCAGTGCTGAAACCGCAGTCAACGAGCGGTTGGCGCACACACCCGAGCTCTACCTCTTGGCTTTGGCCCAATTCGCCATATCGGCGGACACGGAGGTGGTGGGTGTCTGAAACCTTGAGCGCCTTGATACCGGTGGCGGCATACTTCCCTCCCCAGAGCACCTCCTTGCTTCCGCTCCAGTGTCTTGTATACGACCCTGGGGCATGCAGGACGCGTCGCGGACCCCTGAAGCCGTTCCTGATCATGTTCTGGGTGGCGCAATGCAATTACTAGCTTACGACGAGAGCGCTTGCGCCTTTCCTTTCGTCTAAGTTTGGGGGGACGCCTCGTCCTAGCCAGATTGGCTGTGTCGGTGTCCCAAGGGCTTCTCCGATCTTTATTCTATATCCTTGAAATTATTCATGCGAAACTGATATGCTTCTAGATGCGGTCGTTCTCTCTGGTACTCCTGCGCCGTCTTCTATTCCGCCCTGCCCCAGCCTCTCCCACCCAAGTCGCAGGCCAATCTCCACTAACCGGCGCCCTTCAACACCAACAACAGCAGGCATATCAATCGCAGCATAATCCACGGCTCACCCTTTACGACCACCTCTCTTCCCAGACACTTACGACCCTCGAGAGGCTACTTCTGCACTCCTTGCAACAAGAGCCTTCACCCCTCGTCCGGCGCAAAACGGTGGATACAGTATGCGATCTGGCGGGTGAAGGAATGCGCCGAGGGCGGCCGTGGCATGCTCTTCAAGCCCTCGCCTTCAATATGGCTCAGGCTGGGCAACCGGGATCAGCCAGTGGCACGGGGACTTCTCAGTCTGTTCCGCCCGAAAGTCTACGAGAAAGCGCATACAGGGTTTTTGCAGGTTGCCCGAATTTGGTTATGGACCTACAGACAGATGCGGTACTTGGGGTGTTCCAGCGAGGCTTGCAAGATGTCGAAAGCATTGATGTCTGTCTGCCTTTACTTAGCCTCGCGCTCAACCTGCTAAAGCAGGTCTATAGGTCAAACAGGCTGCCCTTCTCGCGTCGGTTGCGTATCTTAATGCTGCAGAGCCGGGACAACTTTCGCAGTCGTTGTCGTTGATGCATCCTATGCTGGAGTCTTTGCACGCTCTTGCGCAGATACTCCCAACTGCAACATCGCTCGCGACGGCGCATCCATCCCGTAACGCATCCTCCTTGCGCAGTCAGTCATCTGAATCTGGCCCCTCCCCATATGCGAACCTTACCGCTTTCCTGACGACACTCACCCCGCTCTGCTCTACTCACCCGTCGCTTTTCGCGCCCCATCTACAGGCACTCCTATCCTTTTTTCCCTCTCTCATCCTACCCAGCGCAGACTGTGGCCCCACGCCCACCGTTTCGCGCCCCTTCCCTACTGAGGGAGAAGGCAATACCTCGGACAGGCAAGGTGCTTTTGTATTTCCACCGCCGCAGTCGCCTCATGAACTTTCCACTCCGCCCGCGTCCGCCGGAGCAGTCGGCTCGACGCATTCGACGCCTACATCTGCGTCCTTTGACGGCGGCGCCCCGGAGCGAGACTTGGATGCGGATGAGCGCCAGACGCTGCGCCTCGCGGCGTTAGAGTTCATGGTCAGTCTCAGCGAAGCCCGGGCGGGAATGGTCAAGAGAGCGGACGGGTGGGTCGGCATAATGGTTAGAGCATGCCTGGAGGGGATGGGCGAGTTCGAGGAGGGGGATGGACTCGACGGCTGGCTGGAGGAGGATGTACGTGGATCCTCTTGACGTCTTGCTTGTGCTGATTGATATATATCCGCCACACAGCCGTCGGCCAACTCGGCTGCGGAGGCAGAATCCGCGCCTGCAATGTATGAGCAGAGCCTAGACAGGCTAGCGTGTGCTGTTGGAGGAAGAGCCGTGCTCCCCCCCGCGTTCCAGGTCGGTCTAGCTACCTCAATGGAAACCCAAGGCTCACTTTCGTTCGCAGTACATCCCTTCGATGATGGCGAGTTATGACTGGAGAGTTCGACATGCCGGCCTCATGGCTGTCGCTGCCATCGCCGAAGGAACGGCCAAGGTTCGACGCCGCAATGCCTTGTTTGTTAGCGGCTTAACATTCCTCGCGCAGGTGATGGAAAACGAACTGGGCAAAGTTGTAGAGTCAGTTTTATAGGTTTCCGAAGGCGGTGGGCTCATTTTCTCCATTCAGGCTAGTGACTCCCATGTTTCGCGATTTACATCCGCGTGTACGGTATGCCGCTTGCCAATGCGTGTAAGTGGCGGTTCTATTCTTTTTTGTACATCCTCCTGACGCCTGTTCCAGCGGCCAATTGTGTACTGATTTAGAAGTATCATATACCCTGCTTCCAGTGCTTCAGTGGTGCTAACTCCGAAGTAGGAAGTCATTCAGGAGAGATACCACCAACAGCTGTTTGCTGTGTTGATACCGACCTTGGAAGACCGGGAACCGCGGTATGTTCAGTCAGCGCCGGCCATGCATTATAACAGTATTGATGTTTTGTTATCATGCAGAGTCCATTCCCATGCGGCCGCGGCCTTGATCAACTTCTGCGAGGGCGTCGAAAGAAATGTGCTCCTCCCATATCTCGAGCCCATCGTCGAACGGCTCCTCAAGCTCCTCGATCCAGCGGGGGATCCGGCGCATGTACGGCGATATGTCCAAGAGCAGGCCATCACCACCTTGGCGATGGTCGCGGATGCAAGCGAGACTACCTTTGGGAAGGCGAGTTCTTGGTTATCCACATCAGTGATCAAATTTTCATCGAGACGCAGTACTACCCCTCCATCATGCCGCTTCTCTTGAACGTCCTGCGCAACGCAGACGGGGCGGACTATCGAAAGCTTCGGGTGAACGCTATGGAGTGTGCGGGTCTGATCGGTCCGTGCCACTTCTCATTTGGCATGCTAGATGTTGATTGTTTCTAGCAATTGCGGTGGGGCCGGAAATGTTCCTGCCGGACTCTCATACGCTCGTTGACCTGCTCATGCGGATACAAAGTGCGTCTTTCCATATCAGCTGCGCCCTCAAACTTAGACCGGGACCACAGAAAATCCCGTGGATCCTAATGACACCCAGCTTGGCCACTACCTTATCGCCACCTGGGCGAAGGTATGCCAGGCGATGGGACCCGAGTTTGAGCCGTACCTGCCCGTCGTAATGCCCACTCTCTTAGCTACGGCCAGCGCCAAAGCGGATATCTCTGTTTATGGTGTGTTAGTCTCTGCCAGTGTGAATCATGGCATGACGCTCTGCGTGCAGATGAGGAGGAGGACAAAGTGGAGGAGCGCGATGGCTGGGAAACAGTCAATATGGACGGACAAACACTTGGGATCAGAACTTCGGCGATCGAGGAAAAATGTCAAGCATTCGAGACACTCGTCATCTACTGCTCGACTCTCGGACCTCGATTCGCGCCGTATCTTTCGCAGACCTTTGAAGTGACGCTTCCTTCGCTGCGGTTCTACTTTCACGACGGGGTGCGGGAAGCGTGCGCAATGTAAGGGGGCATGGAACTCTTCTAGATCTGCACCATTGAAATCTTTACCAGGCTCATACCGATGCTTCTTGCGAGCGGTAAGAACAGCGGAACCCTCACCAACCAGATGGTTACCGCGACCTTCCTCCAATTGATCAACGGGATAAGCACCGAGCATGACGCGTCCTTCCTCAGCTCCCTCTATAAATGCTTTAACGACTCGTTACGCGTCATAGGAGGCCCTAGCGCGCTGTCGCCGGAGTTTCAGAACGGTGTGATGGAGGCTACAAAGCGGCAGCTCCAAGGGCTTGCAGACAAGCGCCGCGCTCGCAAAGCGCGACCAGCTTCTGATCTGGAGGAGGACAAGGAGGACATTGCTCTTCTAGAGGAGATCGAAGACTTTGCGTTAGAAGATATGACGAAGATGCTGGCGGTATTTGACGCCAACCACCCGCTGCTGATTGCGGTCTCCAGTGTGAAGGAGCTCGGGCTCAATCAATACGAGAGCGATGAGGATGGGGACGATGAGGAGGGATGAGAAGAATATATTTTGTAAAAAAATCAAGTAAAAATGCTGCAACTATGTAATTACGATCTTCTTACGCTTCATCATGACATTCAAACGGTACATAGACCAGTGGTGGAGAACCGAGCAAGATTGAACTCCGAGATTATTTCCTTTGTTTTTTCTTGCCGGCGTATACTTCCGTTTGATGAGATCAAGGTTCCAGGCAAACAAGCAATCGCGGCCAAACAAAACACGTCCTAAAACGGACTTCGACGTGTCTCTCTGCTAGAAATCTTGTTCCGTTCTGCTTCCACCCACCATGCACAGTCTCTACGCCAGAGTCAATAACATCTCCGCGCTCCTTTCATCATGTGTTATGGGGCTTCTTGCGGCCGTCGCGCTCTCCTCGGTCATACTCTCAATGTTCGAAGCTCCGCTTGAAGGCGGATTGGTTCTTGTGAAGGGGGTGAAGGTGTGAGGAACATTCCTTATGATTTTTGGTTGCGACCTATAATCCCTCTAATCAATTACATCCTTTGAATCCGTTCGCATACTCGGGCTTGCTAATAATTATCTTCGTTCGCAGTGTACACGGTAAAGGGCGACAGTATCAGCACGAGCACGCAATAGTTAACTTTGAAATTGATGCTGGTTAGTCGCGTTACTTTTTGGCGCAGCCATTTTGTCGATGCCTCCGCCGCTCGCGATTGGATTGCACTCAATCAATACTTCCGTCGCGTCCTTGCTCATCGTCGTCAATCCGCAGACTTGACTCCCTTATTCAACTGGAACACAAAACAACTGTTCCTCTATCTTGACGCCGAGTACACAAACTCGAAGGGGGTACGCATGGTTTCCACTATCAAATGACCGACATGCTAACACGGCGCAGGTCAAGAATGCCGTCGTGATCTGGGACCGTATCGTGCGGCGCAAGGAGGACGCGAGGATCCACGTCGACAGCAGACAAAAGTACTCGTTCCGCGACGTCACAGGCTTCCGGTCGGTCGTCTCGTCTTTCATGATTTTCTGCTTGGTGCTCAAGCCAGCCTTGCCAGGGACGCCTCTGCCACATACACGCTGCGCTACAACCTGATGCCGCACGTTGGCGTGCTCGTGTATGGAACTGCGGGCAGCACGAATGGAAGCGTCGCGTTCCCGCCTATGATCAACCATGTGTAACTTTGTGACCAGAATGTAAAGGATCTTTGGGGCTGCGGAATATTTGCTGGAACTCTGTCCGTGCCTCTACTTGGGCCCCTGCCCCTGACTCGGACAAACTACTTCCTATACCTCCACAAAGCCCTACTTACTTCCAACACCAGCAGTCACCCGATCTCACCCGTAACTATTTACATACATCGGTCGTACTTGCAATGCGGCAACCGGAATTTT
>CVRE01175014.1:0-14253 GCA_001179765.1 Crepidotus sp. BD-2015
ATCGAAACATACTCGGCGCCGTTTTCTCCTATGTCATGCTCAGCTCCGTGCAAAACATTGTAACCAGTCAAACGCTCACCCGACTCGGGTACACGCCGACGATTATTGTATATTACTTTCATGCCGCAAGCCTGAGCTCTCACGGCAAGTGCCTTACCAATGGAGCCCAGGCCGATTATTCCCAGAGTGAGGCCTTCTATATCCTGGCCAAAGGGCAAAAGACCTCCGGGCACCGACCTATCTCCCCGCCATTTTCCAGCCCTAGTATAGAGGTCGCCTTGACTTGCTGCACGGGTAGCAGAGAGGATGAGCATGAGGGCGCCATTTGCAGTGGAAACCGTGATGGCGGTCGGGGTATTGCAATAGAACGCCCCTTGACTCGCCATCCATTTAGTGCCAACATCGTCGTAGCCTATCCCACCACCGCTTTGACAGAGCCATAAGCATAGAGATGATACGGGGGCGAACGTTTTGACCTAAAGAAGCGACATCCATGTTCTGTCAACGGGCTCAACATCCTTTCATCGAAAGGGGAAAATCGCGCTGTGTCAAAGAACCAGATGAAGGCAACATATGCAGATTTGTCGGCAGCAGCTCGGGCCTCGACCGCTGCAGCGACCGCCTTGGTAACATCCGAGTTGTGCTTGAGCCCATCCAGCGGAATAGTATCGATCACATATTGCTTGCATATGTCTTGATAATCCTAAAGCTTGGCTCAGCGGAGCACATCGGATGTTGGGCATTACGGTCCACTTACAGAAACAGCGAAAAGAGCGGGACCCAAAGCAAGAATAGCGCGATCGTCGGTCATCCACTGGCAGCCTATCTCCGTCGTACTTCGTCGTAATAGTAGCTCGTCCAAAGAACCCGATTTGGAAATTTCCCATGTTTTTTCATGCTTACGAGATCATCCCCGAGCCCCTTTCAGAAACCGGTGTCTATGGTCCGGTCTGAAACATGGGTTCATTCTGCAGTTTCTTGTAAGATGGGTCGATCTCTCCTTGCAACCTGCACACCATGTCTTGGGCATCTCTTGCGCGAGTGGCACCCCCCACTTTCCGGATCCAACGACGATGGATGAGCGCACGACCTAAGGAGGGTCCAGCCGATGTTGCTCAGGGTAAGGAGGTATCATCCGCGCTTTAGCTGGCGACTAACCTTGCAGCAGGTAGACCTAAAGTGACCATCCAAACGCTTCAGACGTTGAGGGATACGAAGATACCCATATCGATGTTGACCGCATACGACTACCCCACCGGCCTGTCGTGTTCATCCAACCCTTCTATCGATATCACCCTGGTCGGAGACTCGCTAGCCCAGGTCTGCCTGGGCTACAAATCCACCACGCAGCTCACGCTGGACCAGATGATCCATCATGCTAGCGCAGTCGCGCGGGGGACGACCCATCCTTTTCTTGTGGCCGACATGCCGTTTGGGTCATATCACGGCTCCATGGACGACGCGGTCAATAATGCCGTTCGCATGGTCCGCGAATCGCAGATTGAAGCGGTGAAGCTAGAAGGTGGAGAGGAAATCGCCGATCTCGTTCGACGTTTAACATCGGTCGGCATCCCTGTAATGGCCCACATCGGCTTGATGCCCCAGAGGCACGTCTTCCATTCCGGGTACAAGGTCCAGGGCAAAAACGTCGCCAGTGCCAAAGGGCTGGTGCGAGCCGCGTCGATACTCGAGGAAGCAGGGGCGTTTTCGATGGTCGTGGAAGCTGTGCCAAAAGAACTGGGCCGCTACATCACTGAAAAAGTTACAATTCCTACCATTGGAATCGGAGCAGGGCCCTGGACAAGCGGACAGGTGAGTCGGATCCTTCTCCACGCTGGCCTCTATGAACTCCGCTTCCCCAGGTTCTCGTCTGGGACGACGCGATGGGTACCTGGCTTGGTCACAAGGCAAAATTCGTTCGCAGGTTTGCCAACTTGCAGACTGCCCGCGAGAGCGGAGTGCAGAACTTTGCGAGTGCTGTCAGGGACGGATCATTTCCTGACCCCCAGCGCGAGAGCTATAGCATGGATCCGGCGGAATGGACACGGTTCATGGAGGAAGTCGCCAACGAATAGCGATCGTATAATCATATGTCTGCACCGACATCGACGCTCAAAAATATTGCTGAGCTTGGGAAATTCGCATGTTCGTGAACCTAGACTTGAGTGCTGTGGTTCTAGATTCTAATCAAGAGCAGCTGCTGTAGCATATCGATCCTGTAAATGTATCGTCTACGAGTAATTACCTGAAGAGGATAGCTGGATGAGCGCGCCACGCGAAGCCAAACTTGAGCGTGGTGGTCTTCCTTCCCTTCCGTCGCGTCGTTCTGCCACCGCTCGTTCTCCTACTGCGATACCCCTCCTTTACATCCTGTGCACCGTTTGTCACGTCTAAAGCTTGTCTAAAGCTTGTAACCGACGTGCAACATTGGAGTTCGACTCACGCGACACCTGCGGTACGCTCGCCTTCTTCACACGATTCGCAGGTCTCATTATGCTCTCCCGCTGCAGGATCTATTCAAGTTTATGCTATGTCTCTCGGCGAGCGTTGTGATGCCTGTGGTGTACGCGCAGTTCTTCTCCTTTCGGCATCAATTTACTTACGCGTCCCGCTCAGTCAACGACGGCTCTATCGACAATTTCACTCTCTGTACCCCGCATTGAGATCGAATCTCTTGACATGATACCGTTCTCGGTGCGCCCGCAGCAAATCCCCTCCCAGACACTCCTTGATGCCGATTCCAGGAGTCCTTTTCTGGCCTGTTTGACGACAACGATAATGATGATGATGACGACTATGAAGACGATGGAAGCAACGAAGAAGAAAGTGTCGAAACTGACGAAGCTGCCAGCGTCGAGAACGCCAACGAAGAAATCGTCGATAACGACAACGAACGCCCAATGAGCAAAAACGAGATGAGCTATACTGTCGAGGTATGCGGGTATCATCCGACTGTACTTCGCACCTCATATCTGGTCAGCAATTTTCAGATGTCAAATACTTTGACCCGGAATGGGACGACGACGACGTTGAGGTGAGTCACCGCCCGGCCTGTCTTCAATTTCTTGACACGTTTGCAGGAAGTAATGGTTTTGTCCCGGAAGCAGCAACAATATAGCAGGCTCCCAACTATTTCCGAAGAGCGGGACGGGATGTCCCTAGTCTCAAACGAAGCTTATTGCTCCCAGACCTTGCCCCAGCCCGAGGCAGAAAATGTTGCGACATTGTCTGATTTCGATATCATCCCTTCTTCCGAATATCCCATGCTTTGCAGGAGGCGTTCCACAAACAAGGTCTACGTTATCCAGACGTTGGAACCCTACATTGGGCCGGGCCCAAATATCGAACGGGCAGTGATGGAGGCCGTCCGTGCTCTCCGCGCACCGTTTCTCGAGCGAGTCCATTGGATTTTCTTTGGGGTCGCGGATGGCGAGGAAGGGAGAACCTATTTCATCTTGGTGCGTTTCTCTCCCGTCGGTCCAATTGTGGTCTAATTTTGGTAACAGGAATCGCATGACGGCGGGAATCTTCTAAGTCTCATCAAATCCACGTCTATTGCACTTACAGATGCGCTATTTTATGTCTGTGAAATCGTAAGTTGAAGCTAGATATGTTGGATTCGCTATTCCTCACAGATTTCCTTCTAGGTAGACGGGTTATCATCCCTACATGCCGCAAATATCATTCACCGCGACCTTACGCCTTCTAATATCTTCATCGACGGCACTGGTCATGTCGTGCTGTCTAATTTCTGCAATTCCACTCTGCTCTACGCAAACAAGCAGCGAAGCACGCCCCCGAATGGCGCAATCGAGTACCAGGCCCCTGAAATTTTACTCGGCTGGGCGCATGATTTTGCAGTGGACTGCTGGTCGTTTGGCGTTCTCCTGCACTTTTTAGTGACCGGGACAGTCAGTTTTGCTTCCATTTTTTGGGCATGCCAAAGTCTGACCTTTTGGTGGAGAATCCAATCATGAAAGATGATCGCCCAGTGAAGGATCAGATTCTGGACGGCAGCGTGGCTCTGAGCGGGGCACTTCCGCTCGACGTAAAGGATCTAGTTGCCAGGGTCAGTTCATGTAAAAAGTCCGGAAACAGTCCTGATCGACTCCCCTTCTAGTGCCTGGAGCGGAACCCGGTCCTTCGATTGTCGATCGCAAGAATTAAGGAACATGATTATTTTGCTACTGTGTATGCCCAGCTACTTTAGTTCCGTTGATGCCCGATCTCACTTCAGCCTAGGGATTGGCGCCGTGTACGGCAGAGAATCATTCGTCAGTTCCCTCTCTGCGGCCATCTTGTGCCACGGTACTTAGTAGCTGATGATTTTCAGCGCCCCCAACTCGATCCTCTCCCTCGTCAAAACTGCGGCCCATAAGTCAGGAGTTCCCGCTTCCCCCCTCACGGCTTTCGCATTGTCTCGACGCGTCGCTCGACCTTTCTTTCACAATCCACACTGCACGCCTAGAGCGAGTTTACAGTCACGAAACAGTACAGGCCACCAAGCCATTCCGATCCTATTCTTCCATGGACGACCTACGCAGCAAAAAGCAAGCCCAGCGGTTTTCGCTGAACATCCCGCCGTCGCGATCCCCCGGCACTGCCGCACCGCCTTCCGCACGCCATAGTATGACTGACGCTGAAATGTCTTCATCGTGTGGACCGGTGGATACCACATCCGCAGATCCATTCCAACCCTACTCTCCGCGCCTCAGTTTGCTGATCCAGACGCCAGAGAGTCTTCCCAAAATCTTCAGGCGCACTCTTCTCGACGAGCGAGTTGTTGAGGAGGAGGAGCCACCTCATACTTCGCCCGCCATCTCCTCCCCCACCGTTTGCGAGCTGAGTCCTCACGAGCGAATGGTCCAGTTCTGGGAGACACTCGACGCGGAAGAGGACCACGAGTCTGCTTCATCTGCTGCCTCTCTCGAGTTACGTGACGCGTTCCGACTCGCTCTACCTTGTCCTCCGCTCCCCATATCTCGACCGCGCAAGTTGAGGAGACGCTCATCTTCCTTGGCCTGCCCATCACAGTCAGACCACCGCTTCTCCCTCCTTTCCACCGCAGCCGTCCCCAAAAAGCTACGGAAGCTGCGGCGCCCACTGAGCACGCCACTGATGTCCAAGCGGTCGGAGCCCATTCTGAAGTTGCCCCAGGGGGTGGAACAGATCGGGAAGGGCATCGGATTCACCTACAAAATGCCTGTCGCCAGTCATTCCAAGGCGTCTATCTGCGACACCCCGGCGTCGTCGGCTGGCAAGCTGTTGCGCAATGGCCTGGGGCTAGGCAAGGGCCTTCTTCGGCGGGTGAAATCACAGCCCAAGTTCCCCGCGCCGTTTGGTCGTCGTCGCGCTCATGACTCTCCTGCCCCAATTCAAACCTCCCGGAGCAGCGTGGCCGCGGATTTGGATTCTCCGGTGTCAGACGGGCCTCTGACGCCCGATTCGATCGCCTTTCCGCCCCTCCCTGAGATTGTTGGCTCGGATCCGTTCGCGAAAGATGATGTGGGGGATGATGTGCGAGGCGGAGGGCCAGATGCGACGCTGCGGCTGGTTCCTGTGTCTTCCTCTGAATACCTGCCGTTCTCTCCCACCATGCAACCGCTAGACAAGTTTATTTTCTCGAGCTGGAGCACATAACCTGGACTCTGGATCTCCATGTTATTTATCCTGTAGCTTCCGCAACTGTACCGCACCATACCTCATTGTTTTGTATCACCTACATAAGTATGCATGTTTCTGTTGATTTTTGTCGGCGGAAAAATGGCACAGAAGCCCAACATATGAACCGCGGATGCGTTTTTGGGCATCGCGTTTGGCGTTGAAATTTGAAAGCGAGCCAGGACACAAGAGCAAGCTTTTGGTAAATAGGGGCTTGGCGTGACAGTCGCTCCGTGACTCTACGCGCTGTCTACGCGTGTCAATCAATCTCGTGATCGTTCTTTGCCTTCTTCGGCGTCACCGCCGTTAGACACGCAAGCCTCGGGCCTCTCAGGCCACAGCGTCAACAGCTTTTCTTCCAACACTACATATGGCAAACAGCCTCTCGCCCGAATGCACCCCTCTCAAAAAAGCGTACGACTCGTGTTTCAATGTCTGGTTCGAAGGATATCTTGAGCCCATCTCGTCCTCGGCCACAGAAGCACAGCGGACCGCGCACTACAAACGAAAGGCTGAGGAGTTCGAGGCCAAGTGTGGCAAGGTCTACGCAGAGTACCAAAACTGCATCCAGGTTTGTCGTCTTCTTCGATATTTTCACATCTGGTATTCGACGTTCGAGCAGGCCGCTGTGAAGCAGAAGGGGATCGAGCCGTTGCTGCAGCAAGCTCGTGAGGAGCATCCGTTACGCGAGGCCCCTCCTCCGGCCGTGCCTCCATCGAAGAAATCCTAGTCCTTCCTGCCATCATGTAGCCATATCTGTGTGTTCTTCTGTCTACTCACCCTGATGTGCACTCATTCAGCTCTAGATACGAACCACAATAATTACCTCAATGTACAATCCTCCATCGTTTTCCGTGTATGACAGGACCCAATATCGTCTAAGACCCAATATCGTCTAAGTATATTCGTGATGCACCAGCACCGGCGCCGCCTACTTCGCCTCATCCCAGTTATTGTTTTCGCCGCTCCAGTACGCGCTAACCAAACAAATTAGCTGTTGCCGAGTCTGTGGGGCCAAAGTCGCTTACGAGGGCAAGGTCATCATGGGAGGCGGCCCAGACAGACCCGGATATGTGTACGGGACATTCGTGTGGTATCCGTTCGGCGGCAAAGGTGGGCAAGCCGCCCCCGAGTTGATCTGAACGGGGAACTCGAGATCCAGGTCGTTCCCGATGCCAGGGAATTCCACTTTGAAGCGCAAGCAATACTGTATGCACGGATCAGCTCCTTCATGCTATATCTGGGCACAACGGCACTCTTACATGCCATTCGGCGGTCTCCGTGGTGAACGACGGCGCGTAGGGGATAGACAGCATGCCGTCGAAGTGGATCGCGCGTTTCCAGGAGCCCTTACCTTCTTTCTGGTCCGGGGTGTGGACAAACTCGGGCTGGTCGACTACTGTTCGCACTCTGCCGACAGCCGCTTTATCTCCCAGACTTCCCTTCAGTTCAAACTTGTCCTCCATCGACTCGCTTTTGTGGTGAACCCGCATGCGACCCCTGCGGTACAGAACGAGCTCGACGTCGGCGGGCGAGGTGGGCGGCGCGGGGAATAGCTTCCCGTGCTTGTCCTCGAGGTCCTCGCGGTGGACCGCCTTGGTCTTCGAAAAAACGTGGAAGCTAAAGGGAATGCCGGTGACCATGGGGAACGAAGGCAGGTCGGGAAGGACGAGCTGAAAGAAGGTCAGATCGATTATTGTACTCCAAAGCGTGAGACTGACTTCAATCTTCACTTGCGCGTGCTCGCCAAAGATTCCATGCCTAATTTCCTTGTTCTCGGCGATAGGCTTCCACGGGCCTTGCCACCCTTGTTGCAGCGCGGCATTGGCGTTCAGCTCCCAAGGTGTCGCCGGAGGAACGACCGAGATGATTTTGCGGATGCGGCGGTTCATATGGAACATGCCATGGCGGACACCTTCAACTTCGAGGGAGTAGCTGATGACCACCGTGCGATGGTAGTGGTCGGAGTGGAATGAGGGCGGCAGGTTTGGCGGCAGCTGGATCGCGAAGGGACAAGCTATGGTCTGGCCGCCTTGTGGGGTATGGTATTGATCCCACACAGTCTGGTCAAGGCGCAAAAGCTGCATGGGGATGATGAGCAAAGCACACCAGGACAGTGGCGGAGCACTGACCTGGACCGTCTGCACCTGGTAGTGGGTCTTATTCTCCGGGGGGCCGCCGTGTTCGCCTGCTTTGTGCTCAGTCTCGGTGATTTTCCTGTGGAAATGATTCTGAGACACTCATATGGAACGTGAAATCGCAAACGTACGTCACAATCGAGCCTCGCAGCTTTACAAGCACCTTCTCCATATTGTCCTGCATCGCACTCGGAATATTCACGTCGACATGGCCTTGCAAAACCTCTCCTGCGACGTGGACCCAATCTTGAAAGTGTAGCGTGAGAGGGCCGTCGGCCATGAGAGTTGAGAGTTATGGGTGTTGGGGTTGGATCTGGGGAACTAGCCGTGGTTGTATTGCCCTTTTAAAGTCTCCTTACATAGCGCGTATGTATCAACGCAAATTAGTTGGCTGTGTCGATCAATTTGATACCCAGGGCGGTACAATCACAGATCTCTGAAGTTTGCGCCGGGGTTGTGCAGAGCGCCCATGGCGGTATGTCGTAACCTCTAGCTCCTGCGAAGGAGAGATTCAGGGCAAAACCTACGGCAGAGTAAACTTGGCACCAGTGGGTGGTGGATGTGAGTCGGATTTGCCAGAACTTGCATTTGTGCAGATTGGAAGATGAAAGCGGATGCCAGTAAGTAAGCGAAGCCGGGGAGAGCGGAGGCTTGCTGGGGCGCGCGCTGATGCGCGCATACATGGTCGGCATCAGGAGTCTTTAGGAGTGTTGTGATCGTCTGATTGTTGTAGCCGCGGATATTTCAAGCTGTGTACGAGAGCGAATCGAAAGACATCTATCAAACCTCTGTTGAGTTCTTGTGCCACTGTCAGTGCGGGGTTTCGACATGGAAAGAACAAAATTAAGCGCAATGTGGTACATAGTATACAGCTTTGTGGTTTATTTCTTCTCGTCATCCCAGTCGTGGTCGTCGCCGGCCCAGTACGACCTGGAGGCCTGTCAGCAGAGAAGATATGTGCAATTGAAGTTGCGTACGGAGGCAAGTCAGCCATAGGAGGCGGCCCGGCTGGAAGCACGTCAGCGTAGGTGAGGCTTGAAGAGCCAGGCACTCCGATCGGAGGCGGTGGACACGGTGACCCAGGACTAAGATGAATCGGGAACTGAAGCTTGAGGTCGTTACCGATGCCGGGGAAAGGTACGACGAACTGAAGGAAGTACTGTGAGAACAGCTCGTGAGCAGCTGAAGGCACATAAACAGACAGCTGATGCGTACTATCCAGTCGAGGGTCTTGGTACTGAACGTCGGCGCAAAGGGAAACATTAACGTCGAATTGAAATGCACCGCGCGTCTCCAGATCCCGCGGTCCTTCGTGTCTTTCGGTATCCACTCTGGCTCGTCGACTACAGCCTCGACTGCGCGCAACTGCGTGACCTTGGCGATATCGCCTAAGCTTCGAATTCCTTGCAGGTCGAAAGCGTCCTCGATGAAACGCCTTCTACCACGCACGCGAATTTCGGTGTCGCGGCGAAGAACCTGCTTCACCTGGGACGAGAGGGTGGGCGGCGCGGGAAAGAGTGGTTTCCCGGGTTTCTCCTCAGGGCGCTCTGAGCGATTCACCTCCTTGGTTTCGGTCACGACATGGAAGGTGAATGGAACCGGGACCGCGATAGGAAAGGAGGGTAGATCTGGAATTGTGAGCTATAATCGACACGATCAGAATTCGCTCTCTGGAGCAGCTGGAGAAGGAACCTCACCGTGACGTACGCATGCGAGTAATCGCCCCATATTCCCGTCCTAAGCTTCTCGTCTTTACTGATATCTCTCCACCCGCCCATCCACCCCTGCCTTAAGGTTTCCGTGGCCAATAATTGATCTTGCGAGGCGACAGGCACCACAGAGATGAGTCTGCGAACACGCCGGTTTGCTCGGAACAGGCCAGGTCTGTCGCCCACGACTTCCAAGGAATAGCTGACTGCGCCACGACGCGAAGTCGCAGCGCAAGAAAACGAGGGCGGAATGTTCTGCGGCAGTTGGAATCGAAAGGGGCACACGAGAACATGGGATCCTGGCTCGGGAAACGCGGCTCCTTGTGTCCAGAGGGATTGGTCTGAATGAACGAGCTTGGCGGAAACAGGTTAAGATCGACCAACGAAAAGTTTACGAATGACTCACCGGAACTATCTCTGTGTGAGTGATCCTCGACTGCCCTTGCTGTGTGGTGATCTTTCTGGAGACTGCTCAGATTTATGTAGCGGGTTGAAGGTGAACGTACGTAGTGATAGCCCCTCTGAACTTGACTCGCAGCTGCTCGATGTGATCCTCTTGCGCCAGTGCCACATTCAAATCGACGGTGCCCTCGAGTATCTCCCCTGCAACACGGACAACATTCTGGAAGTTTAGCATGATGGGCTGGGGGGTGCTACTTGAGGCCATGAGGGGTTTCAGTTGGGTTTCAGCTGAAAGCGCTGCGCCTTTTATCTCGAGTGGTACACATCAAATGATGCCGCCAAGTTGAAAGCTGTTGACTCTGCTGTGATGACTCGAGCGAAGAAAGCTGTTACGCCTGAAATCTGTGTGCCAAGCGCCAGTGCCCTCAGCCAGTTGCAGGTGGTTTCAGGCAGTGTGCACTACGTGCAACGTCGATCCGGATCAAGGGAGCTCACTTCCTTTTTGGGAAGCGGAGTGATGGCGACTCTCGATTCCGACTCTCACCCGCCAGGATGGCCGACGATGAAGGCATTGGAAGTGGACCGTGCGCTTCAGCCACGTACACCCCATCTTAGTACAATGCCATATTATGTTATGGCGAAAAAAAAAACACAGCGAGAACAACACGGTAAGTATCGTACAGGGCGTCCGCCTGGTCGATGGATATGTTTATGGTTCCAGTCATGCGTATGGGATAGACAGCAGATCACCATCTTCAATTAACCAAACCATTCCGCGGTGATCGTCCACGCTCAATACATTGGGTGGGGGACCGGTACCAACACCGTCTGGAAGTTCGAGCTCGTGGCTCGAGCAAGTATCGAGATCTGGATGATATCGAATTAGGACAAGTTTGCACCCGGACTGTCCCATTATGAGTAGCGATGCTACAACATGGTGGCCAGTCGGGCCGATCTGCATCGTTAGCTCTCCCGAACACATCCCCATAACAGTGATTTCACGAGGAGGAGGAGTCGCATTGTAGGAGTTTCTCCAGAAGCGAAACGTGGTGATGAAGTCGCGACTTTTCAGACTATCGTGGACCTCGACGAAGCTCGCGTCGCGGAACATCTGCGAACACACAGGAACGCGCTGTTTCCAAATTTTGGTTGGAAACAAGAGAGGGTCCATGTCACCAAATGTGAGGATGGACGTTGTGGTGGACTGCTGTCCGTATGGAAGTAATTCCCGGGGACAGCAGTACACAATGGCCTGCGGACCGTCGTCGGCAATGAGATATAAATTGCCTTGATGGAACGAGAAATCCAACCGGCGGCTTGTGATGTACTAGAGACGATGTAAGCCACAGAAGAAGGCAATGATAGCAACCCACATTCAAGGGGAGATCAGTTTCGATTACCGTGCAGCCTCCGGAATACAAATCGTAAGCCAGGATCTCGGCGTGGCTCCCATTGCTTTGAACAGCACCAACGATCCCATAGTTTACAAAGGGTTTCTGGCAGTCAGATTCAGCCGTCAAGGTAGGGTGCAAGATGATTGTCGCGACTAAGCGCTTTTCATTTAGCTCAATTTTGAGGAACAGCAACATTGGGCTGTGTCAGGTGCGTCAGTTCTGTTCAAGTATGACGACTGCTAGAACAACACGAACATATTGAATCGAGAGCCTCCTCTCAGAACGAGACCAAGAATGACGGACTTGGCTGAGAGAAAATCATATGACGCGCATCGGACGTATGCCTCCATGTCCAGCATAGTCGTGTATTCGCCAGTGCCGAAATTGAAGCACTTCAAGAGTTTACCATAATAGAAGACGAATAATTCCGAGCCGGGAAATTGAAAGAGGTGATTGGTCTCGAGGACAGATCGATGTCCCAGCGTCCATCTGCGAGCCTCTCCAAGTATACGAGGGTTCGGGAGTGACCAGTTGCGTTCTAGTTTCAATGAATGCAGCACAAGCTGCTTGAGAGCCGACAAGTCCATGTCTGCCAAATCGTCTGGTGATAGCGGGTTAGATGCGGATCGCATGCTCGGGACATGCTTAAGAGCAATCATCCAAAAGCTTCGATCCTTGGACGACAAGAACCGGAGAGCGCGAGACACCTGCGAGGAATCGATGTCATTCTTCGTGTTTTTTTTGTTGGGCGAAGTACATACCGCGGCCAATTCCCAAGCATCTTGTAGCTGCATCTTGGATAAAAGATGGTACACAACATCCATGGGCAGATCGTCGAATTTCGCCATGACAGTTATGACCAAGTTGGTTCCGTGTTGATCGGATGCCACCCGACGGATGACACCAATTTTTTGCTGTAAGGCGGACCGGTTGAACGTTGTCAATGAGCTCTAGCCATACCCTTGGTTTCTTCGTGACTTCTCTCAACGAGTAAGTTATGGTTACAGACGCTGTCAATTGAATAAAATATATATTGAATTGTACACAGGGATTAATATTATTCTTGAGGGCAGAAACTATAAGGCGGAATAGGATATCAATGTTCAGAGATGTAGGTCGCAGTTCATTCCAAATTTGTATCGCTGACTGTACCATAGGCACTGTAAAGATATTATGAGCGGACAACACTTCAAGAAGGGAATAAATTGCGCACGGAGGCGGATCTAGTAACGGACAAGGTCCCTCTGGAGGTATGTCGGCGTAGCTAGTACTTGGTGAACTATTGGCGGAAGAAGGGCGGGCGTGTACAGGATCCAGGTGGATCGGTACATTGAGCTTGAGGTCGTTTCCAGTCCCGGGGAAGCTGACAGTAAAACAGAGGGAATACTGGACAACCTATTCAGCCAAGAGGAAATGCGTGGAGGGAAAGCGGAATCTAACCTTGCAGTCAATAGTTTCGGTCCTGAACGTGGGCGCGTAGGGAAGTAAAACCAGGGTTTCAAATCGTACTGCTCTCTTCCAGATGCCCCGATCTTGTTTCTCGGCGTCGGGAATCCACTCTGGGTCTTCAAGGATGCTTTTGACGGTCGTGCTCTCGGGATCACCTAAACCTCCGTGAATTCGGAAACTATCATTTCCAGTTCCATATCTCTGATCGGCACGGATGTTTGCCACTCGGTGGAAAATCAACTTCACATCCGATGACTGGGTTGGTGGTGGGGGAAACAGAGGCTTTTTATGCTTGTCCTCAGGCGTATCAGTGCGTGCCATGGATTTCGTACGCGTCTCGATGCACAATTTGACCGGGAGGGAAGTTGCACGCGGAAAGGACGATAATTTGGGCATCTTGACCTACATTGAGATCCGACATCAACCTTGGGGCTAGGGTGAGAGATGGTAAGTCTTACCTCGACTCTTGCGTGTGAATGGTCGCCCCAAATTCCTTGTCTAATCTTCTGGTCGTGGAAGAAGGTTCTCCAAGGTCCTTCCCATCCACGTTTCAGAGTCGTCTTGGCCAATATCTGCGATGGAGATGCCGCAGGCAGGACCGTGAACATCTGACGAATCCGGCGATTTTTTCGTAGCCTCCCAGGACGGTGACCTATAACCTCGATTCCATAGCTGATCAAAGCTTCGGGCTGTTCGCGGTAACCAGAAAGATGGAAGGAAGGTGGGAGGTCGTCCGGCAATTGGAAGTCGAAAGGTAACACGAGGATATGAGAGCCAGGTTCAGGGAACGCGGCTCCTCGTTCCCATAAAAGTTTTTCACACTCGATTAACTGTTGAATAAACATACCTTATGTCAGGTAACGGTCGAGACTGTAAAATGATTACAAACGTACTTCGATAGTCGTCTCATGCCTGGCGTCCCCGCCATCAGAGTTGGTTTCAATTATCTTTCTAGACAAACTGTGTGTCAAGTGGGACAAAGTCGGAAAGAAGAGGTACATACGTTCTCATCCAACCCTTCAGGTTTATGTGTAGGCCCTCGACTCCCTCATCTTGCGCGTGGGCGACATTCAGCTCTACACTGCCTTGAATAGTGTCTCCGGCAATCCTCACACGGTCGTCGAAATGGAGCACGAAAGGCAGAGAATTAGCGTTATTTTTTGGGGCCATGTATGCGCTGCCAATGACAATGACTCGCTCTTTNNNNATAGGGGAGCGGAGCTATCGGGGATCAAAAGTGCGATCCATACATCTTGCCTCATCTTGCCATGCACCGCCTGTCGGGGCAGACACCGCCCCGAATGATGTCGATGGGAGCTAAAAACGAGGTTCGAAATGATTTCTCCGAATATTCACGAAGCACGGTCCAAGAGTGCGAAAACCTGGACTGTGTGGTACGTCCACTCCAAATTCGAAAGTAGGAAGGCGCACCTTGAACCCAGTAGTCTCAACGTCAAATCAAACAGAGCTACCGTGTACTCCAAAAAAACTTGAGATGTA